>RBNI01005402.1:0-12631 GCA_003990745.1 Jimgerdemannia flammicorona | reverse complement strand
AGTATCCAGATCTTGACTATTATACCGCTAAACACCAAGAACATTTTGTTGCTTTTAACAAAGTAACTGGGGGCTCAAGCCAAACTACATCAACCCCCAACCTTGTAATTTGCCTCCATTGAGCCGGCACGTTACAATAGATATGTTAAAATGGAGAACTAAAATAAACAAAACAAATAACCATAACTCTTAAACATATATACAAACATGACTACTGAAATCTACAACTGTATCTATATTGATATTTGGAATATTATTGTCAACTAAGCTATAGCTCTCTTGCTCCTTATAAATATTCATAGTATAGTATCTCTTTATTTCATAAAAGCTTGATGGAATACTCTAAATATACTTAGCAAAGCCTACTAAATCAGACAAATCTCAAGCTACTATCAGATTGGCTGCCTCCTAGAAGATATAGTTAGCCACTACTATAATATAGATATTATTGAAATGTCTCAATATCAGAAACTCATCACTTATAAATACTATAAACTCTTTTATAAGTACAGTATCTTTATTCTCTGTCTCTGAGTTATTATTACTGAAATGATCACCACTCTGTCCTATAATCAAATAAATGATATATATAATATAAGAACTTAACTATAAGTATATTGAGTATGTTCAAACTATAGACAGACCCTTCTTACATTCTGATGATCATATTTTACAAATGCCCCAAGTTGGATATACTATAAAGAATATTATAATATAATCTAGTTTGATAATAATAAAGCAGAAAATAATGATCCCTCTGATGCTGACATAACCTTTAGCTAAGGATCTCTATCAATCCTAATTACTTCATTAATCTTACTGATGAACTTCTGATAGTTTATAACCACCTATGAGATCTATTAGGATAATGACCACTGGCATAAGTACTAATCTACATTTATGCCCAATTATATCAACTATAATGAAGAGACCAGAGAACATAACCTGTACTTCCAGACACCTCTTAAGATTAAACCAACAACCTCACCTCTCAAGTATAAACAAAATGAACCATAGCTATCAGCATACTATAACTCTGCAAAATATAGTACCATTACTTACCAAAAGTATATAGACAGTGAATCTGATAAAAGTAAAGATGAAGCACTCCTTCTCTACTCACCAATATCCTATCTAATATATGAGACAAATGACACTATTCTATAAGATAGTGATAGAGATATAATCCAAAAACCACTTCTTCTAAATAACTACTTTATTGAAGATAACATCATCAATAGTAATTATATTGAAGAATATCCAAATAGTATCTAAAGCTATTGATAGCTTAGCAATCATTAGTATAGTTAGATTAGCCTTGTACATATGACTGCATACTAACTCATCAGTTAAATAATCTCTTGATATGTTAGTTTCACTTATATTATGTGACTACATTCTAACTTAGTAAAGAAATAAATACTATATCTATATTTAGTATAGTCTAGATAACCTCTCATTAGTATAAATACCCACTCTCTCTGATCTCAGAAACTTAGACTCCAATAGACAGAAACACAGACAAGAACAAGTTAAGAACACTTCTCTATATAAATATCTCTTTATCCACTACTCCTAGTATAGCAATATCATGAACAGTAAATAAACCTATTTAAATAACCCACAAACCACCCTTAAGTAAATCTATATTCTATTAGATCCCACTCCTAACTAGATTCTGAAATTTTCTAATTGAGTATTGTCTGCAGTGATATACTAATTAAACTAAGCTAGTCTTAGTTTCTTAAACTTTCTGAAATACAGAAAATCCTGAAAATCTAAAACAAGTCTGAAAAAGAACTTTGGTTGAGATATCAACCTAATTTTAAAATAAATAAGTATAAAGAATATACTCTATATGAAATTGATTTTGACCTTAAGAAAACAGTCTTCCAGAGTATCTAAAACTTTCAGAAAACCTCTTCAGAACTATGTAACAGTACTTTAATAAGCTAATCCTCTTATTAATTAATAGTAGTAGTTTATAATATAATTCTGCTTCAAGATGCTTCCTTATATAGCTATAACCTCTTACTGGAATTTTTTTTTTTTATAGTTACTTGGACTTCTTTATTATCTAAATTATCTAATATAACAATAACCCTATACAATGACTGCTATAACTACAAAGTTCAAAGAAAGACCCACCAGCCTACACCTTCCTTCTACTACACCCCTTGATCATTAAGTACCAGGTGCCCTTGACTTCTCTATACAATGTTCTGTATCTTCTCAAGGCCCCTAACTGGTACCTCTTCTCCTGATATTATCACTCTTGCACTATATTCTGAAGCAACCACCTCTACCACTCTATCAATTCCCCAATCTCCATCTATAGATCTCTTTCAAACATCTATTGTCAGTATACTACCATTAGGACCCAGATGCTAAGAACATGGTCCAGGCTATCCCAGACATTCCCAGTCTCTCCCACCAGCTGCTGCTTGATCACCCAACTAGTGGGGCCCCCTGGTCACCCACCCTTATAACCCTCAATAACCTTCTAATGTCTGCCAATACTTCTTAACCCCCAGATATGCTACTAAGACATACTCTGGTATCTGAACCATACCTTCATATATCTCATAACACCATTTGCATTCTTATTACCTTCCACCTCCATCTATCCTGTTCAGTATCCCAGCATCACATTCCTTTTCAAGAATCTCCACTATATAACCCAATACTTCAGTGATATAATCTTGAGCAGAGAGGCCCTCAAACTTCAGACCTGATTCTACTCCTAGTCATCACCAAATCCAGCCTTTTGCCAACCAACTGGCCACCTCTCAAGTGGGCCTGTTCTGATCCATTCTATTACTCCAGACAGAGAGCACTCTGCTAACTAGTAGCCACCAATACAAAGGTCTCCTAGTCAATATTATTTCTACTCAGAGTCCTCTTCTTCTCTCAGCTCTGATCCTATTAGTCTCATTACCAGGCAGGCCTCCACAATACTCTACCAAAACCCCTTATAATGTAATCTGCTAACTCTTCCCACCTGAAGCAAATTTCACATATTCTTCCAAATCTCATCACAGAGGTAGAACCTGGCCTCCCAATTCTCTATAGCCAGTCTGCCCCAACCATCCACCCCTAATTCCATCTATTGATAACCCCACCAGCCTCAGAGTACTTTTAATTGCCTCCTAAAGTCCATTAGCCCCAGACCTCTATCTACTGTCCACATTACTACCATCTCCCAACTAATCTGTAGCTACCTCCCTTACTATAGCCATCCTTCCACTACCTTCAGTCTCCTTACCACCCATCCAGGAAAATCCAGGTGATATCCCAAATATCACAACTTAGGCAGCCAGTATATATTCAATACTACTACCCTTCCAACCAGGGAGAAACTTCTCCCTAACCAGTCCATCAAAGCACTCTCCCACTTTGTATCATACCACACCACTATGCCTTTGGCAGCACCATCCCATATACCAAAAATCAGATACCCAAATACTGAACTACTTCTTCTATATCCACTGTTTATTCAAAAGGCCCATTCTCTCTCAGACTAGCTCTAAGCTCCATTGTCTCACACTTGTCTCAATTCAACTTTGCCCCTGCCAGCCTCTCATACTGTCCAACCCCTTCTTGCAGGCTTTCTACATCTGCTATACAACCTAATCCAACCATCATATCATCAATGAAAGCCCCTAACTTCCAGACCACATCTCCCATCTATAACCCAGTCAGCCTTCTCTTCAGCCAAGCCAACAAAGGCTCTAAGGACAAAATATAAAGCAGAGAAGAAAGAAGATCCTCTTATAGTATACCTCTCCCCAAGGCAAACTCTGGCCACACCACCTATTCATCAGCACTGCTGCTTGGTAGCCTTACACCAGGCCCATCAATCTTTGAGCCTCTACTGTACTGAACCCTGCTTTCCACAATACCACCTCTAAATAGTTCTACCATACTCTATTATATGCCTTTTTTTGATCCAAGAAGACCATCCACCTATTCACTTACCAGTTTCTACAGCTCTCCAAAATATTTTGCACATAGACAGTATTGTCTCAAATCTATCTTCTCTTCACAAAACCTCACTGGTCCTCACCCACCAATCAGCTAATTCACTGCTGCATCCTCTCAGCCAGAATTTTGGACACCAACTTCTAGTCTACATTCAGTAATATGATTGGATGCTAGTTCCACCACATATGTTGATCCCCTTTCTCTTTATACAGCAGAGAGACCAGCCCTAAGGAACTATTGCCAATTCAGCAGCCTTCTCTCAATACAAAGTTCACTATTTCAACTAACCATCTACCAAACTCAATCTAGAACTCCTTCCAGAATTCCCAAGACAGTCCATCCTCCCCTGGTGATGACTCCAACACCTCTTCAAGGGCCACTGTGCCCATTACTGCTCCATCTATCTCAGGTACTACTACTACTGACCAGCTGCCTACAAAATTATCATTATTCTCCTATAAGACCTCTCTCTCCACTGACTCTCCTTCATCCTACCAGAGAGTGTACTATTGTCCAGAGACCTCTCTAAGCATATCTGAAATTTTAGTAACCTCAATATCATCCTCTTGAAGCACTAAAGTCCAGCTGTATCACACCCTTCTGGCTTTCAAAATTTCTGATAAATATTTAGTGGGTCACTCTTCTTCTTCCAACTGCCTTGACTGCAACCTTGCCAACAGACTGTCTACCATCCTATCCTCAGCTGCCTTTAAATCCTACTTCAACTCAGCCACCCCCTTGGTCAATCAGGAGTATTGCTCTCCTGATAAGTTCTCCCCTTCCAACATCCTCAGCTACTATCATAGCCCTCAGTCAATACTTCTCTCTTTATCCTTCTGCTCTCTCCTAGCTATATCCCCTACATCATACTAATAGGCACCTGCCAAATGTTTAAATTTACCCCACCACTGCTCTATCAGCTGTCCACTATTCTTCCACTACATCACTTCCTGTCTTGCAATTGTCACAAATTGTTCCTACTTGCCTTTTTTCTGAGTAGAGCCACATTGAGTCACCAGCAACCTCTATCCCTGCTGACTGCCTGAAATCTTCCACACACCTCTACTCCTCAGTGGTCTGACCAAAGACACTACTGTACTTCTGCTATATTTAATACATTGCCCCAGCATTCTGTCACCAGAATCTAATCAATCCTTGTCCCCACCAAGTTCTCACCAATAGAGTGCCACCTAGTAAAGAGCCCTGGCCTCTTCCCCTGATATTGTAATACCTCATCAACCAATCTCATATTCCTCTCAAACTGAAGCCATTGCAAGAGCTCTGCTGAGACTACTATACCAACCCCATCATCTAACCTATCTAATATTCTGTCATATACTATATTAAAGTCTCTCCCCAGAATGTCCAGCCCAACCCCCTCTCAGTCTCTCCAAGCCAGCCAGCCCTCCACCCATTGGTTTTACTCTCTGCCAATCACTGGTAGATAAGTAGAGCCTACAACAAACCCCATCCTCATCTCCTTCTTTCAATTTTCTCAAAATCAATTGATCACTATATACCTTAACCTCCACCAGCTCACCTCTCTTTAAATCAACCAGGATGCCCATCTGCCTATTTCAACCTGTACTATTATACCATTCTCTGCTCCATTCCTCATAATCTTGCTCACTATAGGCTCAAACATCCTGAAGAAATATCACATCATACCTCTTGACCTTCAGCCAATGAAATAGATATCTTTGCTTCACTCTATTATACAGACCATTGATGTTTAATAATAAGATATGTAGACTGTTCATCATCAATAATAAAAATGTTTAAAGCTCCACAGGGATCACCACCACCTTCTCAACCCAACTGTAAATTATTTCCTTTCATTTCTCACAGATAGCCCTCTAGATACAGATACCATTCACACTGCTACAGAAGATATCCACTTGCTTAGACACAACTTTCCTAATATCAGCCATTCAGTCCTCATCTACCTCATACTCTTTATCATCCAGAAGTACCATCACTATCATTGTTATCAACTTCAGCCCCTATATTACAATATTGAGAAATCTCTTCTAAGCCTCTTGAGACCCATTAAATATATCCACTTCCTTGATATCCTACTCTGCAAGTTCCTCAAGCACTATCTGATACCAGTCATCAGCTGTCATCATCAGAGGTCCAGGGGTAGCAGGTCTTGGGGTCCTACTCAGCTCCTGTAGTATCTTCCTATCTGCTGAAACATTAGAGGCTATATCCACTAGGTCATCCTTCTCCGAATCCTTCTTCAGCCACACTACTTCACCTGTCTCAGGATATTTCCAATGAATATTTGCTGTCTCTACCATGCAGACATCCTCCAACTGAGTCTCTGGTATTATCTCAGTGACATCCTCAAAACCCCCTTCACCTACCTCCTCCTTATTAGCCCACTTCCCCTATACCAGCATATGAGCTGAGTTCTTCACACCTCTCAGTTGTGAAAAGGATACCTTGGCTATCTCTACCTCCTCCATCTGACTCTTGGCCATCTCTACCCTCACTTCTTCCTCTACTTTTGAGCCCTGGAGAACTGTCTGCAGGTACTCCCAGTTTACATTCTGCCACCTCTTCCTTCTCTCATCTGTCAGAATCCAGATCCAGTTCTTGGAAAACTCTTTCCATCTCCTCTTTCACAATTTCTTTGCAGCCTCTCTCTCTTCCAGAATAAATAACAATTCCTTCTTCTCCTGTTCTGATCCTTTTCTTCCCTATATCTTACACTTCTGTTCTCTAACACAAATTATCTCTGGCCAGTTCCTCTCTAGTCCCATGAACTCTTTGCTCTCTAGCCTCACTATAACCTCACAGTTGCCATTCCTCAGCTTAGTCCCCTCTCAGAACATAAATCCAAAGTCTACCTTCACTATCTTCTTCTTCTCCACAAAGCCTATCTCTACTATCTCTGCTGATGGAATAAACTTCAGAGACTCCACACCAGTAACCTCTTTATCTATTAGCTCTATTAGCTGCAAAACTTTTCTGGCAGACATCCCCAGTCTCAAGAAATTCACCAAGATCACCTATGTTAATATCAATTTGTAAAAGAAAGGGTACATCACTAGTTTACCAGAGCCTGCTGCCATCATAGTCCTCCTCTTATTCTTGGAAACTCTTGTAGTCACCCCTCTAGTCCCTATAGGTCTACTGGTAGTTCCCCCACTAGCTACTATCTTAGCTCCAGGAATACTAGTTACAACTATCATACCTCCAGACCCCTGACCTCTGCCAGGTATCTGATCAGTCACCTGACTGGTCACCTGACCCCTCTCCCTGTCAACACTATATCTCCCCTGCTCTACTCTTATGGGCCTAGAAGTAGCCCTCCTACTTCCCATTACTATATATCAACCTTTAATACCTACAGGCCTCCTCTGATTATCTATCCCACCAGCTCCAGAACTAGCCCCAGCCACTGCTACAAAACTCTTAAGGAGGTCCAGACCAGGCCTCTTCCTCTCCAAATACTCAGAGCTTAATAAATCTTGAATTGCCATTAGATAAAAACTCTATGAAAGTTGATGAAACTTGTTGTATGCTATTACTAGACTCTTACTACACCTAGTATACCAGTATAGGTGAAAGAGGTCTGAGTTATTCAAAAAAAGAACAAACATGCTATCTTTATGGAGAAGTTAACAAGTAGGTCAGCCACAGGCTAGACAAAGATGAAGCAAAGCAAAAAGTGTTGTTGAGAGAGCAATTTGGTCATATAGTACACCAGTGTAGGTGAAGTAAAAACTCAAAAATGTATTGCTTTTTATAAAAAGATGTCTGTGTAGCTTAGCTTGCTCTGAGTGGTTTGAGCAAAAGAAGTCTAAGATTTCTTTCTCCTCTTACTGGAATTCTAATAAGTTAGTATAAAGCCCAATCTCTGAACTGGAATTTATTCAGAATAATCTGATAATCTGGAGCAAATTGAATCTGATATAAAGGACAATTTGACCTTTATACTTACAATCAGTAGGACAGACTTTATTTATAAAAAGAAGTACTCCAATTAAATCAGCAGATAGGTGAAACTCTATATACTGAACTTCTTACTTTATACTCTGTATATCAAGATGAAAAAGATCTTATTGAAGTCTTCTTTACTCTCCTCAATAAGAGTTTTATTAGCTCTACAAACCTGAGTAATCTAGGATAACCAGCAGCTGTCTTTCTAGTCTTAGTACCTTATGAAGTACAAGCCTCTATAGCCAAGTGGCTCAACTCTATTGACTATTACCATTCCAGGACCAAGACTGCCTTATACTACCATTTTCAGAATTACAAGGCCTGCTATATTCTTAAAGAAGAAGCTCAAAAAATCCATTATTAATAACTAGATCTTGAGCCAGAAGTAGGCCTAGCTACAACTCTATCTGAAGTTAGAACCAATATTAAATCAGAACTAGCTTTTAAATTAAGCTTATCTGAAATCCAATGTACAACTTATACTATCTACTTCAATGCTGAATAAACCCAAATATATGGAGACCAAAGTAAAGACAAGGATGAGTATCTTACTAAATTCAATCTCAGATATACTATCAAAGAAGATGCACCTCTCTCAGGACAAAATATATCTACAGTATAACAGATAGTTATTATCAAGCCCTTATATCAGACTTATAACAGTTACTCTAGTAACTTATATAGACTCAAAGAATACTATTACACTCTGCACCAGTATCTCAAGTTGTACCAGTAACCTTACTACTAATAGTCTAATTATCTCCAGTAAGCAATATAGCAAACTAATAGATTCTAGACCTTATGGCCCAGATAGCTATAATGGCAGTAACTATTACTATCTTGGCCAAACAGACCTAACTAACAAAAAGTCTGAGCCTACCTATCTTCAATAGTACTATACAAGAAGTTCAAAGCTTTATTAGTGTAGTTGATATCAATTTTGAAGCCAACCAATAGACCAATAAGTGAGTTGCTAATTACCTCTTAATAAACAACTAAGATCACACTATCAAATAACTCTTTACTACTAGTATGGCCTATATCTGTTGAGTTGTAATATTCTTCTAAGAACCTGCCAAAGATTGGTAGTGAATCTTTTCTGAAAAATCCCTCATATGAGATATCTGACCTGTGTTTATTACTCAAAATACAATAAATAATACCCCTGGATATAAAGACCACCCTATAGCCCCTGGGTTTAAAAAACTCATAATTGCTCAATATTATAGCAAAACTCTGATTACTGAATCCTGAGTAAAACTCTGTAACCTTAAATTTGATATATATAACAAGAAGGAATTTGAAATCTTCTGTACAAAGCTTGAGTTACTCCTAAATACTATTGGCTTAAGATATGTTATCAATAGTGAAGTATGAAATAGTATAAGAGTAGAATATTTATTTGATATACTACCAGAATGGCTCATAAGAAAGATCTGAGAACAAGGATGATAGTTGGTTATAATTATCAATAATGGTACCTAGTAAGAATCAAGACTATGGTTAAGTAAATTCTAATTATGAGATCAATTCTGTCTCAAAGACAATTCAATAACAAGAAAAAATCTTAGACCAAAAAAGAAGAACCTAAACATGAAGTATTCTAAGCTCACTTCATATCAATCTCTTGAACACTCTAATATTCTAAATCCACCCAGCCAAGTACCTTCAAGAAACCCAAGAAATAAACTCTAAAGAAGTAGAGTATATTTCTATTGCTGAAAGACAAGACATATAATCAGTGTTTGCTCTAACTGAAAACCCCAAACAGCAATATGAGCAACTGTTATCACTCTGTATTATCTCAACAATCTGAATACTAAAATACTAGACTTTATTAAGTTAAGGCCAACTACTATGGTCCCAACTAAAGAAAATCAAAAAGCAGCTAGATATAATCTATATAAAGCTAAAGAAGCTACAGTTTCTAATCTAAAAGCCAAGTAAGTCTATATAGGGATCAGTATTCAAATTCCTAAAGGATATATTAGAAGAATATACTATCACAATAGCCTAGTATTAAAAGAACTCTCAATAGAAGGAGGAATTATTGATAAAGATTATATAGGTAAAATTATTATTCTCATTCAAAACTATAGTTGGATACTATTTAAGATCTCTATCAGTTACTATATTATATAGATCTTATTTAAGAAAATTGAGTTATCTCTGATAGTCAAGGAAGTCTCTGAACTACTGTCTACCATTCAAGGATCTAAAGAGTTTGGCTTATTAAACAAAGTTTTCTGCTAATAAGGAAGAATAATTCTATAAGAAAATTGAGATGGATTTGTACTGAGTAACCAATGCCTCCATGGTATTGGAATGCACTCTTCTTGAATAATTGATGATTACTTCTCTTGTATCAATAAACAGATCCAAAGTAGAACCAATAGAAGAAAACCTCCTATAACTGAAATTAGCACTATTGGATCAGACAAACTGCTTAAATAAAAAGGTAGACTCATTGTTTAGTAGTACTGAGAGTAGCCTGTTAACAGACAAGATATTCTATCTCATAGTACTTCTTTAATTCTTATTAGTAGTAGAAAACTTAGAAATATTAGATCCTTCTAAGATATTATTAGGCTTTATTTAGATATGAGTCTTCAGAGATTTATATTTATATTGATAGCAGTGGTTTAGTAGAATTCTATTAGTATTCAATAGCTATAAGGACAGCAGCAGTGATCTTATTCTTAATTTGTTCTTGGTATCATTGCTGAGTACTTATATTGAGATAAGTTATCTTTATAAGATTATTTTAGAATATTTGTACTTCTCTTTATCAGAAGTATTCAGAAGTATGACCATCTTTCAGAAATTTAATCAGAATTTCTATTATACCAGTATCTGTATTAGATTATTAATTTATTTATATTTGGCAAATAATTGTCTTCTTTTTCATAAGTGATATTATACTTGGGATATTTTTTCCATTTTATAAGATAGTACTAAGTAAACTTAGCAGCTTATTCAAATTGAAAATTCTTATACATAATCCAGAATGTGGTATATTTTATATTCTAATTACTGATCAATAATTACTAGTACTAAAGATTGTATAGTTCTTTCTATAAAGGTATTTGAGGTATATGGCTAAAGTTGAGATTAATAAAATACTGAATAAATTCTTCCTAGTATTATCAGAAAGTCTAACTTATATAGAACAGATACATATATTTTAAGAATCTTGAATAGTCTAATATAGTAAAGCCTAAGCTTTTTTAGGAGTTCTGTATTATCTAGTCCTTTTTTATAGGTAACTTCTCTTTTATTTTTGTCAGTATATACTATTTATATTCTTGTACCTCTATGAGAGTATCTTATGCATACTGAATATTATCTTAGATTTTTTATATAGTATAATATAGTAGATGTATAACTATATAAGTATATTAGATTTCTGTATCTTGAAAACTCGATCTTTTTTGACTCTGCAGAGTTCTTAGAATTTAGAGGTGGGTGAGTTTGAAGTATATCTATCTGCAGGCTTACTAGTTCTCTTACTTTCTATTTGCTTTAAACAATTTTGATCTGAGGTTTATTTACTCTAGATACTGGGATATTTATATAAGTTTGCTAGCTATAAGATGGCTAAGTTAGTTTTCTGTAAGTCATTTTCTATAAGTATAGATTCTCTATATCTATAAAATCTCTATAATTGTGAAGATTCTATATCTGTAGAATTTCTATATTTGTAAAGTTTCTATATTTGTAAAAATATGACTACTATTTGTAAGGCTATACTTTATTTATAAATTGGATTCAGGTACTGTAATCAAATGTCTATTTCTTTAATATTGTCACGTAGTGGTCACTGAGTCCTTCAAATACGCCAGATTCTCTTCAAAGTGTATCTCTTAGACTAACTCAAGTTGTTATAAGCAAGTTCTTATTGGAGTGCCTTCCCAAGGTCTTATAGTCCTCAAATCTCTTATCTTTAACTATCTTGTTTTCTCTTAGATTGCTTGCAAGGAAGTGTGTGTATTGCACTGAGTTGACTGACTTTATTTCAGAGGAAATAAGAGGGGTATTTATACAAAATATAATTCAATGGTTGCTAAGATATAAAGCTAAATATAAATTCCAATAACTAAAATTACTAAGTTCCAAGGCTGGCATTATTTGGTATCATAACAAAATACTGGTGCTGGCATTATCCAGTGTTACATGAGAATACCAGTGCTGGAACAATTTTGCGTCACCTCAGAATACCAGTGCTGGCATTATGCAGTGTAACAAAGAACTTAGAGTAGAAAGTTCAGGACTAGGGGGGCTTCATCATCATCATCATCATCATCATTGAAGGAGATGAGATCTGCGAATTCGTCATGCAGGTCGCGCGTTTCATATACTTCAGGTATGTCGCACGGGATGATGTCATCGATGACATCATCACGTTCGGCAGTGGCGGGAAAATCTGGAGCTCTCCAGTCTATGAGGTTCTCTTCTACAAAATAGGGGACAAATGTGGGGTCTTGGGGGGATCTAACCCAGATGCTTGGGCCTTGGAATACTGAGATCAATCCTTGCAGGAATTGGTCTGGGTTGTCCTGAAGGATGGGATGCCAGAAGTCTTCTACTTCTTTGCTGTTGAGGGTGATAGTGGACTGGGCTTCTGTGGCCACCCTGGCTTCTAGTGCATTGATACGGTGGGATGACAGGTCTCTGAAATCAGAGACTCTAACATACT
>RBNI01005401.1:0-12635 GCA_003990745.1 Jimgerdemannia flammicorona | reverse complement strand
AAAAAAAGCAGTCCAAGATTTGGCCAAGACTATTTCTAACCTTATCTAAATGACAAGAGATGCTCTTATAGAAGTACAGGACTATCAGACCAAGTATGTAAACTTGAAGTGAAGAGAAGTCTCCTACAATATTGGTGACATAGTCATGCTTAGAACAGACCACCTCTATCCAGATACCCTAGTATAACAACTAGCCAAGAAACTCTATGCTAGAAGAATTGGACTATATAAGATTGTGGAAAAAGTCAGTAAAGTCAACTATAAGTTGCAACTTCTCTACAATATTCAAGTACACCCAGTATTCTATATTAGCCAACTAGTAGACTACTATGAGAACTCATTCTCTGAGTATACAGTTCCACCACCACCTCCAATTAGGATTAATGATTATGAGGAATTCAAAATCAAGAAAGTACTTAATCATAAGGTCTGCAAACATACCAAAACAGTCAAGCAGTTTTTCCTCATCAAGTGGAAGGGTCACCCATGATACCACCTGAAAAAAAGAAGAAGCTCTGAAGAATATATGCAAAGCCCTCCAGAACTATATAGAAATACTTACCCTCCAGCAGAGAAAGGAACTGCAGCTCTAAAACTTAGAGTATATAGCAAAGACAGAAGACACTATATATTTATCTGAAATATACAATATCAAACTTTATAGAAAAAGGAACACTATATTTAATCAACAAGAGGATACTTAGGTGAAGAACAAACCAGTACAGTATAGCAAAATAAATTTGAACAACTCTATTTCACACCATCTGTATCATCTCTGCTGGATGATAACAGATGCTTCATATGGAACTTAAGAAAGCTAATGATATCAAAATCAATCTAAGTCTATCCATATAACAGATATTATTATTAGAAATTGCTTTAGATTATAAGAAATACTATTTCTAAGAGGTTCAAACTCTCAGCTGTGACAATGAGAGCCCTTGCCCTAGACAAGAATAGTCAGTTCTTGTAAATACACCAACTAGATAAAAAAAAAGAGGACCAAGATCTGTCAACTCTATATAACTACAACCACAATGTAGTGATATTTTTGAAATCAGAATTTTCTCATATAACTAGTATATGCCCTACTTATAGCAATAGGTTACATATTCTGCTAGAAAGTATGATTGAATTGAAGTCACAAAGTCATATCAGATAGGTGAATAAGTATAAATATCTAAGGTAAGAATATACTGTAACCTCTATTCCTCTCTTCTCAAAAAAAATGAAAGACAAGAATATCTGCTATCTACTGCCAAATAGCCTACTATAGCTAGCCTCTTCTAAGCCAGATTGACTACATATTCAGATTGCTATCTAAGAAAGAAACTGCTGCTCTGAGGTCCTTAACCTCTCTAGTCAGAACCTAGAATAATATATTCTTGACCACTATAAACTCATAAAAAGGGCCTACCTTGCTATCAGCTGTCTAGAAATCTGATATGAATATGAAATTGCCTATCAACTTCTTTAATATGCAAATGGCCTACTCACTGACCAGGTCACAGACTAGACCAACCTAGATAGGTACAAGCAAAGACTAGCCAAGAAAGGTCTATCAAATTATACACTATGCATCCTTTGCAATCTCCAACCTCAACTATATACAATTGAAGGACTTTCAAAACCTCTAATTTCCTGAGATTGATGAGCTAGAGACTAAGGTAGCCCAAGAAGCCAACTCCTGAATTACCCTCAAGTCTACTGACTGTAAACCCCACTGAAGCCCCCTCCTGAATAATAACCCAGACCAATGGCTCTAAGGTCTCTCTGATCTCTTTGAAAGACTGCCCATCCAAATATATATCCTCAGATATGAGGATTAAGAACTCTACTTAGATGGCCCCAACTATATTAGATGGAAAACCCCTACATTAATGCCTATACCAGTTTAAGAACTATTTGCAGACCTTATTGACTTTTCTATCCTAGACATTGAGCCATCAGCAACTACTCCTCCAGTCACTGAAGGAGAAGACAACAATATTGAGAAAGACAATATGATATCATGCACCTCTTTCTGGTACCATTCAGGTTACACAACTTTTAGAAGGCACTTACAACATCATTTTTGGAGAAAAAAGACTAACAACATGGTGACTGACAGACAACCTGAGGTGCATACTGGGCAGGGTGGCCCAAGTGCTTTTGACTGGCAGCAGGTGGGGAGAGGTCCAGGCCTGGGGGGAGGGATGAGGGGGCTGCTGGCTGGTGGACATGGAAGGGGTGGAGGAGGTAGTGGAGGCTCAGAATCTGGGAGGGTGAGCTTCGTGGAGATGGTGAAGGGGAGACAGCAGGCATCAGGGCTAGAGGGCTGGCTGGGGAAGGGCAAGGAGACCGAGAAGGTGACAGTGCAGAGAGGAGCAGCCCTTGGAAGGGGGGGCAGTAGAGCTGGGGGAGTAGTGGCTGAGAGGAGTGTGACTGCTGATGACAATGGGACTGTCAATCTGAAAAAAAATCCAGATGTGATGGCTGATAGCGAGGCTGAGTGGCTGAGGCTTAGAAGACAAGGGGACTTAGTAGATGGTGTAACAGGTCTGGCGGTAGCCCTGTTGCTCAAAAAATCGATCTCGGTATTTGTAGTTATACTGTGCTTCTGGGGCCTAGC
This sequence comes from Jimgerdemannia flammicorona, assembly GCA_003990745.1. Classification (NCBI taxonomy): domain Eukaryota; kingdom Fungi; phylum Mucoromycota; class Endogonomycetes; order Endogonales; family Endogonaceae; genus Jimgerdemannia; species Jimgerdemannia flammicorona. The sequence goes on along the minus strand of RBNI01005401.1, from coordinate 10,024 downwards.
GGTGATGGCAAAAATAGTACTGGGGCTCATTGCTAAGCAGATGGCAGGAGCTGCATCTATGAAGTTTTTGAAGGGACTGGAGGGAGTGGAGGTGGGTTTTGAGGAGGCGGCACTACTGGAGGAGGCACTGAAGGTTAGATTGATGATTGGGGAGGTGTGTGTTCTGATAGCATGTTGTCTGAAGTGGGATCCCAGGGTGGTTCAACTGCTGGTGAAAGGAGTGCCAATGGTGATGGTGATGGAGACAAGAAAGAGAGTTGAGGATTTCATAGCAGAATATGGAGAGGTAGTGGATATCAGATTCAGGGTCTGGGAAGGGACCTCACTTAGGACTGGTGATATGGATGTGAGGATTTGGCTGGCTGGGAAGGAAGCTACTGAGAAGACGAGAGACTGGCCTTTGGCAATAGTCTGGAGAGCGATCTTGTGTAAGGTGACAAGGGTGAAGAGAAGTGAGGAGGAGGAGGAGGATTTATTGGAAGTGCTAGAAGAGTTGGGTAGTACTATAGAGAGGTAAGCAAAGGCTTGGGAGGCCTTTGAGAAGTTGATGTACTTGGAGGTGGTGGATGGAAAGCAGATTCGAGTGACCAAGAAGCAGTGGGAAAGGGCTCAGGGGCATAAGAGATAGAAAGAGCTGCTGGCCAAGCTGGATAACAGACCACTGGGGGATGCAAACAAGGTGAAGGGCACAGGGGGAGCCGAAGTGAGTGTCTGGGCCGATGAGAGAGAGAGGAAGGACAAGAAGGAGACAGAGGAGAATAAGAAGAAGCCTAGTAAGGACCCATATACTGATGGTATGCTGGAGGTTTGGGAGGAGAACTGGGAGGGCTCCCCTACCCCTACCCCTCTTATCAGGCATGGCCCAGCTTCCCGAAACAGGGTGGTAGAAGATGTGCCAATGCAAGGGGCCCAGAGGGTGCAATTTGGAGTTTTGGAGGCAGCATATGGGGGACAGGTGGTGGTGGCTGGTGAGGAGGAACTAGTGGATGTTCTGGAGGTATGGGATGAGTCTGCAAGCACTAGAGCTGACACTACAATGTTGGATGGAGGGAGGCCAGTAACTCTAGGGGAGAAGGAGGTAGGGAACTTACTTTGGATATGCTGGATGATAAATAACCTGGCGGCAGAAGAGTTGGGGGAGGTGGACTTGCAAGTGATGAGTGATGAGCATTGGGCAGAGATACTGCAGGAGGATAGAGTAATGAAGGCATTAAAGGTGGAAATTCTTGCAGTGTACCTGAAGGAGGAAGGGTATGAGATGGATAAGGAGAGAGAGGCAGAGATGGTAGTCATTGCTGGAGAGAGGGCTGAATACTGCTAGAACAAGCATCATGGACTGTAGCTCTGGTAAGAGACATGCCTAGAATACCGAGAGAAGTTTGAGGAGAAGGCAGATGGAGAGATGAATGAACTGCTGGCTGGATTGGAGGCTCAGAGGGCAGAAGAGGAGGAGGTGGCTGTGGAACACAATCTGGATATGGCACAGGAGGAGATAAGTATAGAACAGTAGAGATCGATTGATAACATAACATATTTCATTATAAATAGTACAACCAACATTTTTTCTTTAAACGTGAATGGGTTATGGGATGCTGCTTGACATAGGAACATTTTTACTTAGATGAAGGGATTGGAGGCCGATCTCTTCCTCTTGCAGGATGTCAGGTGTGAGAATAATTCTGATAGGATGGAATGGACGAAGGAATGGGGAGGTGTGGCAATTTGGAAGGGCAAGGTTGGGATTTTGGTTCAGAAAGGCAGAGGGGAGATACAGGATGTGAGGAGCTGGGGAGAGAGACTGGTCTGGGGGGAGTGGATTCATGCAGGCTGGGAGCCAGTTATGGTTGACTCCTGCTACTGCCCTGCAGTACAGAGTGAGCAAGTAGATTGGGTAAAAGGTTTACAAGAGAGTGGGATCCTTGCAGAGGCTGGGGTGGATATGCTTGGGAGAGATTTCAATATAGTTTGGGACATACTGTTAGATAGAACAGATGGAGGATGAGGTGCTGAGAGCAGGAGTGGAGGACTGGTGGCATGGGAGAAGGTAGAAAGACTAAGTGCACTGGTAGATGCTGGTAGGGAGTGCTGGGGGAATAGGAGGGTTTATACACATTGGGCAGGGGGTCTGGGGACAAGAATCAACTGGATTTTGATGGCCAGTTGCTGGGGCCTAGATGTTTGGAAGTCACTGGAGGTGGAATGGTGTCCATGGTCGGATTACTGGGGGCTTTTGGAACAGGGGTGCTTTGGGGGAAGTGGGGATGGGCCTGGACATTGGCACCTCAATTCCTCTTTATTAGATGACAAGACCTGGTAGGATGAGTGGGCTAAGGACATTCAGCTGAGGGTAGAGAACTGGTGGCAGGAAGGTGCCTTGGTTGGGGTTTGGTGGATGAGGATGAAGGAGATGGCCAAGATTTACTGGAGTGAGACTGGTAAGGAGGTAGGGAAGCAGAGAAGGTGGAGAGTGCATTGGGCTTCTACTAGATTGACTAGGCTCTTGGAGGAGTGGGCAAGGCTGATGATATTGGAGGGAGAAGACAATTGGAGATTAATGAGAGCGAAAATAGAGGTTGGGGAACTACAACAGGTGCTGCAGGAAGAGGAAGAGGCAAGGGTACAGAGCCTGGCAGCATGGCTTTGCTGGCAGGATCTAGAGGAAAGGGAAAGGCCTTCCAAGTTTCTTACAAGGGCCCTTAGGGCAAGGCAGGTACAGCAACAGTGGGAAGGGGTATTAGACTCAGATGGTATACTGGTGCATGGTGTACAGGACATTCTTGAATCACTGAAGAAGAGATGGAGTGGATTGTAGAGTGAGGAGGAGGGGAGGGTAGACGCCACCACCATTGACTGAACATTGGAGGATTGGCACCCACCACAAGTCAAGGGGCTAGGTGACCTGGGGATACCTGTACAGGAGGAGGAGATCCACCAGGTTCTTGCTGCGACAATGCCAGGTACAGCACCTAGGGAGGATGGTCTGCCCTGGGACTTTTGGAAGTGAATGGTGGAAGTCCCAGGGGTGATGGGAGAGATGATGGCATTGTGTGATTTTATTCTACAGACAGGGAGGTGGGTGGAGGAGCAGGATCTTGGGCTGGTGATGCTGCTCTATAAAAACAAAGGAAGGTGGGAGGATTGGAAGAACTGGTGGCTGATAATGTTGCTAGATATGGACAGAAAGCTGGTGACTAAGGTAGTGGTGGCAAGACTATAGAAGGTGGCCCAGCAAGTCATGGGTATTGAGCAGAGGGGATTTGTGGGTGGTCAGCTCATCAGGGATGGCACTGCCTGGGTACATGGAGTTATTGAAGGGGCAAGGGCCTGTGGACTGGATGGGCATCTAGTCTTCTTGGACCAGAAGAAGGCTTACGACCAGGTGCAAAGAGTCTGGCTGGTGAAAGTTTTGGATAGAATGGGGGTTCCATACTGATTCCAGTCAGCAATGGTCAGCCTACTGGAAGGGAGTAGGACTGCACTCATGTGTAATAGACATAGAGGGGTAGCTTTCCCCTTGGATAGGGGGGTGCCCCAGGGGGACTCACTGTCCCCCATTCTGTATGCTCTTTCCCTAGAACCCCTTATAGACAGAATTAGGCAGAGGATAGCAGGGCTCTCTGTCTTTGGCATAGGTTGGAAAGTTGGGGCCTTTGCAGACAACATGGTGGTTGGTTTGGGTTCGATTGCTGATATTGAAGAGCTCAAGAAGACTGTAGAGTGGTATGAGGAAAACTCTGGAGCTAAGCTGAATTGGCATAAGTGTGAAACAATGGTGTTAGGCAATGGCCTGATGGGAGGAGAGGTTATAGGAACAATTGTCCCCACCAGTGAAGCAGTATGGTACTTGGGCATCTATTTATCAGTCTATGGGTCAGTTCTGCCCAGGCTTTGGTGGGAGCAGAGGATTGGAATCTGGGAGGAGGTCCTGTGGAGTTGGGGGGGAAGACAATTTTCTCTGGCAGAGTGGGTCTCAATTTTGAATGTCAACTGGCTGCTGAAGTTGTGGTATCTGGTGTATTATCTGAACTTCCCAGCCTGGGTGGTGAAGAGATTGATGAAGTCAGTGAAGGGATGGATTTAGGCTAGCAGATGGAGTCAGATTGGTTGGGAGACCTTGTCCCTACCAGTGGTGAGAGGTGGTCTTGGACTGGTTGACTTTCCAAAATAGTTATACTGCTTGAGAGCATGGTGGCTAAAGAGGGCAGTGGAATTGAGAGGAGGTGGTTGGGTTCCTCTGCTACAGAAGATCTGGGAGAGGCGATTATTGCCAAGAGGCTCAACTGGTGATCTTCTCTCATTGGTTGGACTTCAGAACACTGAACAACTGCAATATAAGGGATTCTGGTGGGGGATAGCAGAAGGGGTGCACCACATTGGAATTCATTGGCAGGGGAATAAAGGAGAGGAGGTTTGGGACCTGGCGATGTGGAGATGGGATCATATACTACTGGGTGGTGTGCCTTTAATTGAGTTCGACATTGGTGATAGAATGGAATACCAAAGGGGACTGGGCCAGGATCTGTGGCCTAGCAGTTGGCAAGGAGTTGGAATTGGCAAAGAGTGGAACTGGCATAGTGTTTGGACCTAGAGTGCTGCAGTGAGAAAGTGGATACTGCCAAAGTATTGGGTGGCCTGGTGGTGTATACTGCAGAGGAATGTTATGCTCAACTTTCGCTCAAGGCACCTTATCATAGGGGATTGCTTCGACTGTGAGGAGTGTCATAATGTAGGACAGGAGGGGGGTTATGTACAGATGCCTGAACATTAGCTAGGAGAGTGTGAGGTGTTGGGGGATTTTTGGCAGACAATTGGGGAATGCTTGGGGGTATAGCATAGGGGAGATGAAGTACAGGGGAGGTGGGAGGACTTGAGGAATAGATTGGTAGGGGGGATAGGGAAGGAGTGGCTTACTTTGGTCTGGGCTTTGACTATTTGGGTGGGGCTGGCCAGTTACTGGCTATTTGTTTTTGAGGATGGGAGGAGACAGGACTTGGGGGACCAGTTGTTACAGTGGCATAGGCTTATGGAAGACACCTTAACAGGCTGGTGGCTTGGTTGGGGGCTGCAGGGTGGTCAGAGGCACTACTTAGTGGAGAAAATTTGTAGATAGAGTGGGGGGAGAGTTAGAGTAGTTGGTGAAAGGGTGATCTTTATTCATGAGGAGGTGGGGAGGGGCCCCCCTATGGGGATTGGGTAGTGGGTGGTGATGATGTATACTTATTTATAGACTGGTAATAAAGACAGAGTCCAAGTGACTATAAAAAAAAAAAAAAAAAAAAAGAAAAAAAAAAAAAAAAAAAAAAAAAAAAAAAATATTGAGAAAGATTCTCCACCTTTCTCTCCCCTGGTTTTCAATTTCTGAATCAATGAGGACATTGATTTTTAAGAAGAAAAAGATGTAATAGAATGAGCAAACAGATGAGACACAATATGTAATAATGAGAGATCATGTGACTCAGTGATGATATCACTATTGATCAAGCATAACATATGATATTACAAATGATAAATGATGTGAATGAAGCAAATGATGTAAATAAATAATATCCAGCTTATCCCTAGCAATTAATACTGCAGTAACCAACACTGTAGTAGTTGATCATTACCTAGCAATTGAGGTTCTGATCATAAAGTATTTTTGATCACAAACTATCTGACAAAGGTCATGATTATAAATCTCACTATAGTTACCAAATTAGTCACTTATATTTAGTCAGAAATTGTAAGTGCACAACCTCCAAGCCACCAAAACCATATGTCATCCTCAGAACTAATTTGGGAACTACATGCGAGACTACAAAACAAGTTACTGAAGAGATCATCTAGTTATATGAAATACACCAGCAAGTATAAGAACCCACTACCAAGATACAAGAATACTAGAAGAAGTACTATAACCATAAGACTAACTCTGAACCACTATAACTAGTTTGGTATACTGTACTATTACAAAAGAAAACTAAAAGTACTGAACTCAAATTGAGACAAGAAGAACCCTATCTCATCTATCAAAAGGTTCATGAACTGTACTTATCAACTCAAGACCAAGATATACCATGACTATCTATACAAGATCTCATTACTTAGTGGAAGCAAAATGCATTTAAACAACTCCATTCACTCTATCTGTATCACCTCCATTGGAGAGTGACAGATGCTTCATCTGAACTCAAGAAAGCTGACATCGTTGAAACCAATCTCAAGTCATCCACATGACAGATATTACTACTAGAAATTGCCTCAGATTACAGAAAATATCATTTCCGAGAGATTCAAACCCCCAGCCATGACATTGGGAGCCCTCACCCTAGACAAGAATGGCCAGTCCTCACAAATGTGCCAGCAGACAAAAAAAAAAGAGAACCAAGACCTGTTATCCTTGTACAACTACTGCCACCAAGGACAGCCTTAATCTTACAAGAGATAGAAGTAACAACATCTTGAAAACTAATGATATCAGAAGTTAGAAAACTGCTCAGACTTTGTCAGCAATAATGTTATCAATAGTGATATCATCGAAGACTATCTAGACAGTGCCTAAATCTATAAATAGCTTAGCAGCCATAGTATGGTTAGATTAGCCTTGTATGACATGACTGTAAACTGACTCAGTAGTCAGACGATCTCTTGACATATCAGATCACCCTTGTACTATGTAACTGTATTCTAACTCAGCAAAGCACTTAGTGCTACATCCATATCTAGTATAGTCCAGATAGCCCCTCACTAGTATAAATACCCCCTCCCCCAGACCTCAGAATCTCAGATCTGAACAATCCAAATACAACTTCTGAGCACTTCCCCACAATATCCCTTCACACAACTACTCCTAGTATAGCAATATCATGAATAGTGAATAAACCTATTTAATAACCTACAAACCACTCTTAAGTAAATCCACTCCCCATTAGGTCCTACTCCTAACCCTATCATGAAAATTCCTAATTGGGTATTGTCTGTAGCGATACACCAATTCAACTAAGCTGGTCTTAGTTTCTTGAACTTCCTGAAATATAGAAAATCCTGAATATCCAGAACAAGTCTAAAAAAGAACTTTGGTTGAGATGTCAACCCGATCTTGAAATCAATAAGCATAGAGGACATACTCCATATGAAATTGATCTTGACTATAAGAAAACAGTCTTCCAGAATATCCAGAACTTCCAGAAAACCCTTCCAGAACTACATAATGGTTACCCTAAAAAGCAACCCTCTTACAACTTGGTAGCAGCAGTTTACAATCCAATTCTGCTTCAAGATACTTCCTCACCCTACTATAAACCCTTCTGTGAATTCCTACAAGTTGGTATAAAGCCCAATCTCTGAACTGAAATTTATTCTGAACTATCTGACAATTTGGAGAGAATTAAACCTGACGTACAAGGATAATTTGATCTCCACACCTGCAACAAGTGGGACAAACTTCATTCAAAGAAAGAAGTACTCCAATTAAATCAGCAAATAGGTGAATACCTATTCACTGAACTCCTTGCACTACACCCAGCAAGTCAAGATGAAGAAGGTCTTATAGAAGCCTTCTTTACTCTTCTCAACAAGAGTTTTGTCAGCTCCACAAATCTAAGTGATCTAGGACAACCAGCAGCAGTCTTTCTAGCCTTAGTTCCTCATGAAGCCCAAGTCTCTATAGTCAAGTGGCTCAACTCTACTGACTTTCACTGTACCAGGACCAGGACCGCATTATACTACTGATTCCAGAACAGCAAGGCATGCCATATTCTTAAGGAAGAAGTAAGAAAAACCCTTCATCAACTACCTGACCCTGAACCTGAAGCAGGCCCTGCTACAGCCCTACCTGAATCTGAAACCAATATCGAACCAGAACTTGACTTTGATTTAAGTCCATCTGAAATCAGATATATAACTAATTCTGTCTACTTTGATGCTGAGCAAACCCAATTACACAGGGACCAAACTAAAGAGGAGGAGGAGTATCTCAGTGAATTCAATTCTGAATACACCACTGAAGGAAATACATCTCCATCAGAACTGAACACACCTACACAGCAACAGATAGCTATCTATCAAGCCCTTACTCCAGACCCACAACTATTACTCCAGCAACTTACACAGACCCAAAGAACCCCATCACACTCTGTATTAGTACCTCAAGTAGTACCAGTAACACCACTACCAGCAGTCTAACCGCCTCCAGTAAACAATATAGCAAACTAACAGATTCTAGACCTCACAGCCCAGATAGCCATAATGGCAGCAACCATTACTGCCTTAGCCAAACAGACCTGACCTACAAAAAATCTGAGTCTACCTACCTTCAATAGTACTATATAAGAAGTCTAAAGCTTCATTAGTGTAGTTGACACCAACTTCGAAGCCAATCAATGGACCAATAAGTGAGTCGCTGACTGCATTCTGACAAACAATCAAGACCATACTCTGGAACAACTCTTTGCTACCACTACAGCCTATGTCTGCCGAGTTGTTACATTCTTCCGAGGACCTGCCAAAGAATGATGGTGAACCCTTTCTGAAAACCCCTCACATGACACCCGACCTGCAGTAGTTGCTCAGAATACAGCAAATAATGCCCCAGAATATAGAGCCCATCTTGTAGCCCCTGGACTTAAACAACTCATGATTGCTCAATATCGCAGTGAAACCATGATCGCTGAATCCCAAGTAAAACTCTGCAACCTCAAATTTAATGTACATGGCAAGGAGGAATTTGAAACCTTCTGTACAAAACTTGAGTCACTCCTGAATACTGTTGGCCTAGGATATATTACCAATGATGAAGCACAAAATGGTACAAGAGCAGATCATTTATTTGATGCCCTGCCTGAATGGCTTACTAGAAAAATCTAAGAACAAGGACACTCAGTTGGTTGTGACCACCAATAATGGTGCCTGGCAAGAATCAAGACTATGGTCAAGTGGATCCTAACAGCTGGACCCATTCTGCTCCAAAGACAATTCAACAACAAGGAAAAGACTTGGACCAAGAAAGAAGAACCCAAGCATAAAGCATCCCGAGCTCTCTCAATATCCACTTTATGGACACCCAGAAATCATAAACCCACTCAGCCAAGTACCTTTAAGAAACTCACTGAAGGCAAAAGGAATGAACTTAAAAGAAGTGGAGTATGCTTCTATTGCCGAAAGACAGGACACATGGCCAGTGCCTGCCCTAACCGAAAACCCTGAACAGCAACATAAGTAACTGCTACCACTCTACACTACCTCAACAATCTGACCACCAGAACACTAGACTTTGTCAAGTTAAGACAAACTGCTAAGGCCCCAACCAAAGAAAGTCAAAAAGCAGCTGGATATGACCTGTATGCAGCCGAAGAAGCTACAGTCTCTAACCAAGAAGTTAAGTAAGTCTATACAGGAATCAGTATCCAAATTCCTGAAGGACATATTGGAAGAATATGCTGTCGCAGCAGCCTAGCATTGAAAGGACTCTCAGTAGAAGGAGGAGTCATTGACAAAGATTATACAGGCGAAATTATTATCCTCATCTGAAACTACAGTTGGATACCCTTCAAGATTCCCATTGGATTCTGTATTACCCAGATCCTATTCGAAAAAATCGAGTCAACCCTAACAGTCAAGGAAGTCTCTGAACTACTGCCCATCATCTGAGGATCCAAAGGATTTGGCTCATCAAACAAGACCCCAGTCCAATCTACCATGAATAAAGAAGAATAATTCTATAAGAAAATCGAAGATGGATATATACCAAGTGGCTGATGCCCCCATGGCATTGGAATGTACTCTTTCCACATAATTGATGATTGCTTCTCTTGTGTCAATGAACTGGCTCAAAGAAGAACCAACAGAAGGAAAGCTCCTACAATCGAAATCACCACCATTGGATCAGACAAACTGCTTACACTTAAAGCTTTTGTCAATCGAGCACCTGTCAAGATCATGATAGACAGTGGTGCCTCAGGCAACTTCATCAATGAAGAAACAGCCAACAGACTCAAGGTCTTCACCTCTCTGGTACAACAAACTCAAGCAGTTGCCACAGCTGATG
>RBNI01005400.1:0-12637 GCA_003990745.1 Jimgerdemannia flammicorona | reverse complement strand
GGAGTCCAAGAGACTATAAAAAAAAAAAAAAATAAAATAAAATAAAAAAAGACAGCAAAGGAGACAGTAGGTAGAGGAAAGAACTTACTCTGTAGATTACTAAGTGGGCCATGAGAGCCAGGGTCAGCAGAGGCAGAAATTGCTATTGAAAGAGAAGGCACAGAGGTAATAGCTGCTGATAGAGATATGGTGGTATAATCTATGAACAATTGATTCATGATAGGGATGGCAGAATTACTGGAAGGGTTGATCTCAATTATCAGAGTTGAGGCTGGGACATCAATAATGGTTGTAGTCAGACATGCATGGAGTAGGTAGAGCAGCTCATTGATACAGTAGTCCTGGGCAGAAGCATGTTCTTGCAGTGCAACAATGCTGGCCTCAATGGAGCAGACAGAAGGGAGCATTAGAGCTGCTAATGTAGACTGCTCTGGAGTGGGAGTCTGCACTCAAACAGGGGCCTTGGACTGTAGAGAGCTATGAAGAGTATTAGTGGAGGTGGAAGTTACTTCTTCCAGCAGATTTTCAAGATATAAAATCAGAGTGCTGATGTTGGGATTATCATCATCATTGGGGTTATCTTGCAAAAAGTGGAGTACATATTTGATAAAAGAGATATTGTAGCAGAATGGGCAGGACATAGAACTGAGGTTATATTGCCCTTTGGATGTATTGGAGGAGTCATGTCAGCATAGAGGGCAGGAGTTGATGGTAAGTACCATTGAGGTAGAGTATATAGTAAATATGATATAATTAGTAAAAGTAAGAACAAATGTATATGAAAGTGAATATAAATGTATTTTGGCAAAAGAGTAGTATATAGTACATAGAGCACTGAATTAGATAGCATTAAGTAAAGAAGACCAAAAAAGGAAATATATACCCACTATACAGTTCAAAACAGAGATAAGGTATATAGTGCCAAAGATCTAAGCACTCAAGATATTCTTGTATCTATTGTCCTATGGACTTAAATGAGCCCCCTGATTATCTAATTGATAGACTTATATTTTTGACAGATATTATAGGATGTAATATAATTTATAATGTCAGATATCAATTTGGATCTGTAAAAGTTACAGATGATGTATTGGTATATTTTGTCAAATTCTATATATTTAGTAATAGATATATTATATAGTTTATATAAGATTTATAAGTAAATAGAGATATTAGAGACCCAAATCATATATTGTTAAGATTCATGTATCTGTTCTAGATAGATATATTCTATAGACCTTCTTCATAATATTGCTATCTTCTATAAGGATTTTTTTTATAAATTTTATATATTAGTATTCTTAATATACTCCTTTTTGACTTCATCAAATAGGCTGGTAATAATGCAGTATGATTATCTTTCTGAGTACTCTATGAGAGTATATTAGCTACTTTATTCTTAGTTCTAGCAATGTGCTTAATTTTGATATCAAAGAGCCTATTAGACCTATCTTTCTATAAGGATTAGCAGTATCTGAATATATCAAAGAACTTGATAGTCTGTCCAAGGTGAATACTTTGCTAAGGAGAAAATATCTCCATACTTATAGAGATTGGATAACAGTATGAAGTTCCTTATCTTATATATATAGTATAGTTCTTTTTATATTTATTGAGTTTCTGAGATAGGTAGGTATTTAATTTCCTTCTTTTTGCTGAGAGTTTATATTTGCAGAATATGTCAAAAACTATTTATAGGTATTATTAGTAAATGATACTACTTATACTATTTACTAGTATGTAATCTAGGTAGACTAGAATAAATATTTTGAGATATTTACAAAAGATATTATTTATTAGTATTTAGAAGGTTACTAATATTTTAGTAAGATCAAATAATATTATACAGAATTCATAGTATCCAAATCTCATTCAAAAGGCTGTCTTAGGAATATCTTCTTTCTTGATATAAATTTAATAATATATATCTAGAAGATCAATGAGTGAAAAGGTCTTGATCTTATATACTTGAATAAGTAGCTCATTGATTTATAGTTATAAATATATCAGTTCTTGATAGAGATCTTATTAAGTACTTAATAATCAATATATATGTTGAGAGTTTTATCTTTTGTTGCAGACAAAAAGAATTAGTGTACTATATGAGAATATTGATAGACAGATGAGACCTTTGCTTGTTAATTCTACAAATTATTCCTTGAGAATCTCTAGCTCAAATTGAACTAGTCAATAGATTCTATTGTAGGGAGGGTCTGAACTAAGAATGGTTTTGATGCTATATTCTACTGTTTAGATGAGTAACAGTCCTTGGAGTTCTTTAAAGATATCTTTATATTTCTTGAGTATTTCTTGGAAATTATCTTCTTCATCATCTTCATCCTTCAGGAGTTTGAAGAGTTCTTCATCATCATCTTCTGAGATCTTCTTGATTATAATATATAGATACATATACTATCTAGTTTTTGAATTAGCTTTTCCATCTGGATAGTAGAGATAATATCAAATATGGGCTGAGATTTCTTCTTAATATACTCAGATTATTACTTGATATCTCCTAAAGAGATCATATTAGTTTGGCAATCAATATGGAGATTTTTCTGAGTAGACCAGAATTTTCCTAGAATGAGATTATATTTAAAGAGATATGTAATACAGAAGATTTGCCTTATGGTGTAATTTTTATATTATAGAAGTATATACTTATATATCCTGAAGAGTTTCTATATTATTCTATTTCTAAATATAGTGATATTTCCTTCTGAGTTCTTCTGCATCTTGAGGTGGAATTTATTAGTTTTTTTTTTTTTATCAAGGTAGCATTTACTTACTCTACTGTCAATAAGAACTTCAATAGAATTTCTTTCAATTTTCTCTTAGAGGTGAATATATTCTATATTATCTTCTTGCTAGATAGTAATTATTTCTGCAGTAGTCTCTTCTTCTCAATCTTGTACTTTTCTCTCTTTCTCTTCAATAGTTTACTTATATTTTTTTGAATTTGAGGATATATGTGAGATATTCTCCTATATATTCAAAATGGTATATCTTAATTCTATAAGAATACCATCCAACAGAGATATATATATATATTAGTAATATACTAATATCATTTCTGGTCTCAGTCTTGAGACTCTTCAATGTAAACAATCTTCTATATCTTAGTTTTATCCTTGACATTGTCAGGATACTTTACAGTTAATCTGAAAGCTTTTTCTTCTTTATCAGAGAGTGATAGTTCAATTGTTTCTTTGACTTTAAGATCATTATATACATATAATCTCAATAATGGCCTAAGTAATTTGTTTTATATATATATAATTTCAATGACCTTTTGTACAGTATTGTGTAGCAGGACCTTGATTTTATATTTAAATCCTTGATCTATAACTTCTTCAGCTATATAGAGTCTCTCTTTCTTAGCTAGACTACTTTATTCTGTAAGGCAAATATAGATTCCTTTGGGAACTTCAATTTTAACACCTGTGCTAATAGTTAATTACTTGTCTGGTTTAATGGTTACTTTTATACTAGAGTAAAGGTCATAGCTAGTATTAAATTCATATACTTTATATGAGATGTTATAGTAAAGAAGAAACTCTTGATCTTGATCTTTCAGAGATTTTTTTGGGATTATCTCCTATTATAATAATAATATATAAGTAAGATAGTCCTTTATTAATATTGGTCTTTTTGTCAGAGTATTTGCAGGATATATGTTCTCTCTTTTTGTAGTAAAAATATACTTCTTTATTTATAAGTTCTTCTATTTCCTTAAATAGTATTTTGAATTCTGTTTTTAGTTTTGAGAACTGATTCCAGGGTTTATACTTCTTCTTAAATTGATATTATTTATCTTCTTTATTATTATTTCTATTATCTCTTAGCCTTTGAACTATAAGGATAATATATACTTTCATGATAACTTATCCTAGACACTATTGCTCAAGTGGGCAATCATAGGATCATTTTTGTTAATGAAATTTTTCTGATAACTACCTAGAGATAGCATCAAAAATGTAGATAGCTCAGGTTCTATTTATGGTCTATTCTTATTAGCTATATTCTACTCCTATAGTATTTAGGTGGATTTTCAATCTTATAGCAAATTCTTCAAAATTGTCTTTTTTATCACAAATTCTGAGCTTGGTTCTGGCTTTAGCAATGTGGTCAGAGCTGTAGAACTGTTGAATGATTAGTTCTTTTAGACTTACAGAAGCTGCATAGGCTTCATTATTAGGATAATTATCATCTCTTTCACTTTTATTGATTTTGATATAGATTTCTCAGGTGAGATAGTATACTCATAGATTGTGCTACCACTGGATAGCAGTGTCTGTGAAATGAATATGTAGTGACTTTCTCTACTTACGAGTTTGCAGTTATATAGAGATCTTCAATCTCATAATACTCATTATTATTGAGGATACTATCTGGGTTCTAATTATTATTCTATCTATTGGTATAATAATTAGTATCAACTTGTCTTATAAATATTATTACTTAGTCTACTTTAACTTCAAATAGAGTAAGATGAAGACCTTTGTAAGTTTGTTTGTTTCAATACTGAGCCAAAGTACTTAAGTGAGTATAACTTCTTAGTCTGCCAGTACTACTATCTTGTTATCTGTTAATATTATTCTACTATCTCAGTTGTCTATTTGATAAAATTATTGGAGTTCTTCTGCTATTATTATAGTATATTAATTATGATTTAGAATTGACTCTTCTATAATATTACTGAGATGAATGAGTCTATAAGCTAGTAGTTTTAATAAGATAATTGTTGGATCTGCTGTAATTTTTAGTAGACTTCATATACTTAGTAATAGTTCTGTAATAGTACTGGGATCACCAATAGTAGGCTTAGATATCTTTTCAATTATTCTCCTAGATCTAAATAATATAGAGGTCTTACTAGATCTAGCTGCTTATAGTTCTTTTTGCTAGAATATTCTCACTTAGGTATAGAGAATTTTAAAATAGAAGTGAGATTTCTTTTAATTGATATAGTTTCTCTTATAGTTCAGAAAAGTCTTGGCTTTATAATAGCAATTATTAGAGAAGAGATTCAGAAAATGTTCACTTATTGTCTCAATGGATTCTTGTATATATTTCTTATAAAAGTATCTACTGACTAGATTGTTAAATTCCTTCTTAAGTTCAGGAATATAAGGGACTTTTTTGTTGAGTATAAGGAAGATATTGAATATTTCTTAAATAGTTTGTTATTGAGTTTGTCAAACTCCTTTTAACTGGGTTTTGGTCTACTTAGTAATAATTGTATTGAATACTTTGGCTTGTGTCCGAGGAGTATTCAGAATGAAGGTGTTTTTTAACTATCATTAACTATGTTAGCAATATTGACTAGTTCTGATTATCTGTAGTAGATTCTTAAAAGAGGTTGCTCATGAGTAGAGAGTAACTTCTGCTGCTATTAAATTATAATAAAACTATATACCAATATAATTAATATATTATAGATAGTCAATAGTAACTATTGGCTATAAGTTTTGAGTTTCTGAGAAAGTACTGGTTTTTTATTATCTGTTACAGCAGAGTCTGGATATTGTTTTCAGATTCTTATACTGATAGAAGTACTGTGCTTATATTCTAAGTTAATTAGGCTCAGAATTGTTAATAAGTCAGATCTGAGGATTCTGTAATTAGAATACTACTTTATTCTTATATTCACAGAAAGCAGAGCTGAGGTTATAATATACTTAATACAGAGAGTATTTATATATATTTGAGGCTATAACTAAATATATTGTACTAGATATATATATATATATAGTTATATTACTTTAAATAACTATAACTACTAGTCCAACATTTGTATGGAATTTCTATAGGAATTTCCAGTGTCTTTGTAGGTATATAATAATTTATTACAACTCTGATCAATATTATTTTTTTAAATAATATATAAATTTAGCAAATTATTATATATATCTAATTATTTTATATAATATTTCAATTACTATTAAGAATATATTACTAATTCCTGTCCAATCTTAATAAATTATTTGAATATAACTATATTCTACCCACTCTCAACAAATTTATTAAAAGTTTCCTACTCAGCACAATTGAAAATTTATAACATTTCTAATTTCTGTCTACCCTCAACATAATCCCCTAACAAAGCCTTTTTGACAAGGGTAGGAAATATAACCTGCCTACAGAAATAGTCTGGGGCTTCAATATAACAATATATTGAAAAATGGACCATAATTTCCCACTTCGGCCTTTGGGGTAACACTAGTTCGGGCTTCACAGCCTCTACCTGATGCGGCCTTCCGGAGAAGCCGCACGAGTAGAATTATATTGAATTGTATGGTCACCATAGCTTCCGTGGATATGTTTATGCATAAGAAAGATACAATTATATTGAATAATATATAATAGAAATAACAATAAAGGATAGTCCTTGCCTTTTGCTCCGAAGCTCGACGATTTCTCACAGAAATTGCTTATGGTGAATGCCATAATAAAGGCTATCGTTTTGGTATATAATTCTCAGACTTGGATGACATGTTTTTATCACTCTTTTCCCTCATCAACGCCCACTGCTCCAACCCAATTCGAAAATATGATTTGGTTCACATGGGATAGAGTTCCAAGTCAATATTTGACTTATTCTCCAAGACAAAATAAATCAAATAAAATGTGGTAAAAAAGAAGTACGAGCTCCAGACATGGTGTGGGGCAGCAGTAATATATGTGACCACAAATGACCAAAGTGGCAGCCATTAATCAAAGTTTGTTGCACACAAGCAAAACAAATGACAGACGGGTTCCTCTAATAGTATAGTCGTCACCAGGTTCAACAGAATCGAGGAACTCGATGAATAGCATCAACCCTCCTCCTTGTTCCTGCTTAAACGGTTTCCAACTCCTTGCTAGAAACCAGAAATCCCGGTTGTGGGATACACTGTGGCCTGATGTATGTGACCAATTACTCGATACATATTCGTTTGAACATTCTTTCTCGCTTGTTGGCGCCCTCTTCTTTCCCGTCATCCTCGCGTTTGTTCGTGCGTTTTTTCGTAACTTACATGGGGCCTGTGTCGTCCGGCTGGTTGGGGAAACTGGCGGTTAGGGAAGTTTTGGGCCAGCCATCGTTGGTTGTCTTTCATCACACGATGGACGTCATTGATGTCGACCCTCTGGATCATGGAGAAATTGCCCTTGATCGTCCATAGAGGTGACGAGGTCTATAAAGAGCGTATGTGCGCCGGGTGAGCTGTGCGAGCCATCTTCAGGAAGGGCAAGTCAAACGGAGGAAGTCGGAGCGGTCCTTCGCCTACCTTGTCGACGTTAGCGGGGTGTCCTGTGGTTGAGTGAATTGAATGTGATTAGAGGATAAAGAATATCGAAACCGTGCTTCCCATCCCCAACACGACTTTTTTCAAGTTTCAAAATTACAATATTTCGAAATCTTGTCTTGCACACCCCCTCTTCATGGGAGTGGGGTATTTATACAAAATGTTTGGTGATGCGTCCCATTTAAGGTTTAGGGAACGACCTCGCAAGAGGTCCGCCACTCTAGGCAAGCTGAACGGCTTTACGCGTACCCTCGAGGGGTACGTGTTGGACTTGCACAGATTTCATAATATTAATTAAGGAATCGTGGATGTTTGGAGAAAAAGGAATATTTGGAGACTTGAACTTTTGGAATCCGCATTCAGGCAGGAACGAGTTATTGTAGCATAATTGAATTCGCCAGCTAAAGGGTCGACTTTTTTAGGTCCCCAAATTTCCCCAAGCAGTGATTGGGGTATTGTTTTGACAGCCGCAGCTGAGTGGCTCGATCTGGTCCCATTTTCTATATATATATCTCTCCCATGTTGACAATCGGCCACGCGAGAACAGTTCACCATCCATACTGTACGCATTCTCCACCCCGCAATGGTAGACTGCGAAACCTTCGTTTGCCCCTCCCGGCGCCACATGCTCACCTGCCTCCTCATCGTCGCCATTTTCCTGCTCACGTTCATCGGCCTGCGCGTCTTCCTTGACGACACCCATCTCCAGGAGACCGGTGGCACGCACCCCCCTCCCCAAGAGACCGGTGGCACGCACCCCCCTCCCCGGGAGACCGGTGGGACGCACCCCTCTCCCCAGGGGACCGGTGGCGCGCACCCCCCTCCCCAGGAGACCGGCGGCGCGTACCAGGGACCTGCTGATGCGCCTGTTGCCACGCATCATGATCGATTCTTGACGCTAAATTTTATGCTAACTATCGGGTTGAATAATCTGAGGTGAGCCAGGGACACCTTTGGTGCTTGGTGAAGGGTGGTTTTGTGTGGATGCACTGACCGGCGTGTTGCACCCTCCAGATATGAAATAGAGCATCACGTCTATTACGCTTACCTGCTGAATCGGACCTTGGTCGTCCCTACTTATCTCCACATGCGAGAATGGTCGATATCTTTTCTTTTCCGTTATGCTATTCACGTACCTCAATCGAATATGCCCTCATCATCAAGTGGAATGTTTTACCCTTACCCGCAGCTACCAACCGGGGTTATGTGCAATCGAGGGCCACCGCATCAACGACTCGTCCGTTGACGGTGCCGACAGAAACAGCTGGGCCATTCCCATCACCAATTTGTTTGACCTCGTACACCTCCGCAAGTATATCAAGGTCATAACGGTGTCCGAGTTCCTCCAACTCCAGCTCGACCGCAACCCCACCCTCAGTGACATCCCCGCTGCCCTCGCCTCTTACCAGGTCCTCGACGACCTCGCCAGCCGGGGCCAAACCCTGGAACTTTACGCCCCGGACCTAACCTCCCAGACCATCGACATGTATAACTACCTCCACGGGCAACCGAATGGAGTCCTCACCATCGACGACACCGATCCAATTGTAGATCTCTTCCGCACTCGCCTTTCCCACCCAGACGCAAGCCCGGAGGAAGTTGAGCGCGATCTCCTAGAACTGGACGACATCGTCGAAGCGCCCATATGGGGGTACATCGACCTCCCCAGCATGGCCATCGACCAGGAGTATAACATGACTGTCCGCGTCCTCCCTCCCCGAGAGTGGCCTGCGCGTGACGCGAAATACGGCTGGGTCGAACCCGACTGGGTCTACGTAGACGCGGGGTGCAGATCACGCGGCGCAATATACCATCACTATTCCAGCCCCATGGCCGTCACAGGGCTACGGCAGAGGTTCAGCACGCCCGACCTCCACAACACCCAGATCCTCCATCTCAGCGGCGAAGCACATCGTTTCTCGATCAACCCCGTCAGGTTCTCCACCCTGGAGGGGAGGAAGTTGTATGATAATGTTGTCTTAGATTGGCTCAGGTATGCCAAACCTGTGTGGGATACATATGCGTATATCAAGGTTAAGATGGACTGGAAGACGGAAGGGAGGCCGTACCTGTAAGTATTTGTTTTTATGAGGTTCTGTGGTTGAATTAATTCAAGAAGAGGCTTTATATATGTTCAGGATTATCTTGGGATTTCATGAGGCCACAAGGAGGCTGATATAGTATTGTACAGAAAACCCTTCATCAACTTTATCATGACCGTGGAAATTATAGCGCCTTCCATATTCGCCGAGGCGACTTCACCAAATTAAACTGGGTCGGGCCAACAACTGAACTCAACGAACTCATCGCGACCTACCAGCGTACTGTCGCCGACCTCAACCTAAAGTACAAGACGATGGTCCTGGACAAATGGGACTCCGCCCGCCAGGATGCTGCACGCCGCCTCGCCGAATGGGAGTCTGCCGTCTCCTTTGCCCAGAACAACACTCAACCAGGCGACCCACCAATCCCTACCCCGTCACGACCTCTTGCCTTCAACATCCCCTCACCGCTTCCTCTCAGCCCGTACACCTTCATAGCCACCGACGAGAAGGACCCTGATATCATTACGCAAATCAATGCGCTTAATGGAACCACCTTGTTCGATTTGTTTACTCATGGACGTGATGGCGATAAGGAGAGCTTTTATGATAACAATTATCAGCTGACCGTGTTTGGTGATTTATTGGGGATGGTTGAACAGCTCATATGTAGGGACGGATGGTGGTTTATTGGGACCCGTAGGAGTAGCCTTACGGGTGGGGTATTTAACTTGAGGAAGGGATTGGGGTTGGATGAAAGGACGTGCTATTTTAGCGATTATTAGTAGAGCTGCGCGTCAGAACATTTCGTTATTCTTAACCCATCCCACAATTCACCATCATATTGTGTTTGTAAGTTGTGTATTTAAATTGAGCATCGTTCATGAATAAGCTCCAGAAATGCATGAGGCATTGCGAGATCTGTGGTTCTATTTCAATGCCAATATTAAAAATTCACCAGCAAGGCGTTGAAATCAGATATCTATGAATAACCGAATTTCACACTTTTGGGTGTCAGGAGTTGCATCTGTTATGTATCATGTCAGTATATTTGTAAGCCTGCAGCAATTTAAATGTAGACATACCGAATTTGTTAAATCCAGCATGAAGAATGGCAAAAGGCCAGAAATTGTCTAAGGCATCAGCAAACAGTGATGGGGAGATGTGTGGAGGTGAGGTGGCGGGTGTTGATACAATAGATTAATATATCAATGGAACCTGACCTGAGATGTGACATATATCTGGCATAGCTGAGTAGTAAATTGTCACCCAAAGCGCAGGCGACAAGTTGCAAGCCGTCAACCATTGTCCAGTTGCAAGGTGTCATTTGGTGGCCTTTATCACTCAGCAGTAAATCTTTGCTTACCCGAATGTTGTTGCCCAGCTGCAAATTGTGATCCAGCGGTTATCATCACACAGCAGCGAGGCGTCATCCTGCTATGTGTTTGTTGATTCCGAACCAACTCTTTCCTTGTCATCCACGTACAACCTGTAGTCGTTAAATTAAATATCTAGAATGTCATACCAGGCTGGTCAAATCGCTACCTGGCCTCGTCTATATTCGTCCCGGAACAGAATTCTTCGGAAGCTCAGTCATAGAGTCTTGCAGCTTGAACTAAATGGCCTCGTTCACATTTTTTTTTTTTTTTTTTTTTGGAGCCAGACATTCCAAAATCCTTGTAGTGAAGCACCTGAATGTATACTCGCTATGAATCCTTCTTTTGATGGTGGTGTGACCTCTGTCTTATTAAATGGCTTTCGGGTTTCGATGTTGGTTACCGCGAGTTCCCGGAATGCAATACGTGAAATAAGCCAACTATATGGCGGCTATATTTATTGCTCCTGTATTTGCTGCCCAATACAGGCAAGCCAAACCCGATCGGGCGTACATTTCCCTTCTGGATACCATATCAACGCTGAGCTGATGTTGAGACATCTTAGAATCGTTTTTGAGCGCAAATCATCAAAACCAAGGACATTTCATATCTTTAGTTGTGTAAGTCTGATGGCAATTACAAGAACGATTCGGGAAACGGATCGGGAAGGGGGGGAAGAAGTCGTATACACGGCGCTCGGATGCATTATGTGTGGAATCGCCTTCCGGAATATTTCCCCATCTTTGCAAATGATCTCAAACTCGTTAGCTGAAGTATTTCAATTGTGGTGGTGGTCTTCAGAACTATTAATGGATACAAAAATTGAACAAAAACACAGCGAATGTGCCAATACAATGAGCAAAATCATCTTCCTCACCTTTTTTTTTTTTTTTTTATCATTTATTACCTATCCTAATCTATATACACGAAAATGTCGGATGCTACAGCAGCAGCTAGCAGCTCAGAAGGAATCAGTTCCAGGGAATCCTGGGACCACCAACCCGCTCCTCTCTTTCACCTCATCCCCTTTGCTGCCCACTCATCTTCCTCACCTACCAATTTACAGTTTTGAGAGCGATTACATCTATTCCAAATTTGACCCTCCCTTCCTGTTCGTCCCGTTGTTGAACCTGGGCAGCTTCATTCTCATATCCACCTATGGGGTGGGTAACACCAATGACATCACCTCCACTGTACTCAACATCATTCCCGGCTTCATTCACACTGAGAATATCGACATGGCTGATTGCAGTAGGGATATACTGTGTGGCAAACTTTCTCCTACTCCTCAAACTCATGAAACTGGTGCTGGATCATGTGAACAACACCAATTCTGCCTCGAAGACAATTCAACAATAAGGAAAAATCTTGGACCAAGAAAGAAGAACCCAAATATGAAACATCCCAAGCTCTCTCCTCATCTACCTCCTGGATACCTTGAAATCCTGAACTCACTCAGCTGAGTACCTTCAAGAAACTCACTGAAGGAGAAAGAAATAAACTTCAAAGAAGTAGAGCATGCTTCTATTGCCAAAAGACAGGATATATGGCCAGTGCCTGCTCTAACTGAAAACTCCAAACAGCAATAAGAGCAACTGTTACTACCCTGAATCATCTCAACAATCTGACTACTAAAATACTGGACTTTGTCGAATTGAGGCCAACTACTAAGGCCCCAACCAAAGAAAGTCAAAAAGCAGCTGAATATGATCTATATGTAGCTGAAGACAATGATCCTTTCACCTGTAACATTTGGGTGACACAAGATTCTGACAACACTTTTGGCAACATCTTCAAGTATCGGTGCTCTCAAGATGGCGAGCAATGTGCATTCTGGTGAGCGTACTGGGCAGGGGGGACCCAGTGCCTTTGACTGGCAACATGTGGGGGGGGGTCGGGGTGCTGGTCTTGGTATGCCGAGCACTTCGAT
>RBNI01005399.1:0-12638 GCA_003990745.1 Jimgerdemannia flammicorona | reverse complement strand
AAAAAAAAAAAAATAAGTTAAGATATATTAGATCAAGTGATGAGTCTAGGTATATTAGAAAGAGTGATAAATCAAGATATGTTAAAATGAGTGATGATTCAAGAAATGGAGAAATAAGTGATAAGTTAATTCAATATTAAATAGCTGAAATAAGTGGTGAACAATACTAGTATGAGTGGTGGAAGATGCCAGAATAAGTGGCAAAAAGTACTAAAATGAGTAATGGAGAATGTATCAAGTATTAGACCTATAAAAAAAAAGAATCTTCAGAAGGCAGAAAGATAATGTGAGGTTTTGAGCTATATAATGAGAAGAATTCTAAAAACTCTGAACCTTCTGTTTTTATTATTATTATTATTATTATTTCCTACTGATAGAATAAGTGGTAAGATATATATATTGAAAAGAGAGATAAGTCAAAATAATATCAAATGAATAAAGTGAGTGATAGAAGGTACTAAAATGATAATATATTAAGCAACAACCTCTCTGAGAAAGAGAGAAGGAGATATAGTATTGTGACAAAGATAGTAGATATAAAGGTAGTAGATAAAGAGATGATAGATATGAAGGTAGTATGTATGTCAAATATGTTTGAATATATTTAAATATATATATAAAAAGAATAATATCATCAAAGATTTAAATCTCAAAGATTTGAATTGATCTGAATTAATCAAGATTAGTTCATAAGATAAATCTGATTGAAATCTCATCAGAATAAAAATAATCTATTCAGAATAGTATTTTAAATTTCTTATCTTCTCAGAGTTTTGATAGTATAGAAGAGGGGTGAGATTGAATTATATCTGTTTACAGACTTACTAGTTCCTTTGTTTTATTACTTTTGAATAATTTTAATTTAAGATATATTTACTATAAATATTGAAAATATTTATATAAGTTTGCTAGCTATAGAATTAGCTAAGTATATATGACTTCTTTTTATCTTATAACTTTAAGATTTTTCTATAATTATAAGATCTTCTAATATTATAATTATAGATTTTTCTTATAACTGTAAGATTAGATAACTATATTAAAAATTATATTCAGACATCATAATCAAATATCTAGCTTTTGATTCTTACTACTAATTTAGATCATATATTATACTATATATCTAATTACTTATATATATAAATAATATAATAACTAGAGTAAATAAATTAATAGATAAAATAGTTTAAAAGTAATAAACTAAGTAGTAAGTAGACAAATATATCTTTTGAACTTATCTCTATACTCTTATTAAAGACTTTGTAAAGTTAAAGAAGATTAAGAATTCAAGATAAAGAAATATAATATACTTTATAGATTATATATTAGCTATATTATAACTTAGTAATTATTAATTAGTAATTTATAATAAATTCTTTACTTTTAAGTAAAATAATATATAACTACTAATATCTAAACAATTACTCAAACTAACTCATAATATCTAGACAAGATATATATAAGATTATAAGTATTAAATAAATATATACTTTTTTAAAATTTAAAGTAATATACTATTATATTAACTTTATATACTATATAGCAGATAACTCTTATATATTTAAGTTTTCAAGACTTTATAAGAGCTATATTAATAGCTAAAAATTATATTTGAAATAATAATACTATAATACTAACATATAAAAAGCCTAACTATAAGCTACTTATTATATTAGTAAAATTAAGCAAACTCTGAAAGATCAACTGAATATAATTTGTCAAAAAGTAATTAAGAATTCAAACATATTCTATATTTAAATATACTATTAGATAGTATTTATAGATTATATAGATACTATTTAAGATAAAAACAAGCTTTATACAAAAAATTTATTCAGAAATAATACTTACTATCTAGTCTATTCTAATAATTTTAAATTTATTATATAAAGTAATATACTCAGTATCATTAAATAATCAGATATCTTTAAAACTATATAATAGAAAGAATTATATAAGATAGAATTGAGATACTAAAAATTACTAGAATAATTTTATCAGCCCTTAGTAATTGAAAAATATTATAATATAAGACAGTAGAATAGTAAAGTATATAACAGTAATATATATAAGTTCTTTATTCACTTATCTTGAAAACTTTCTACATTTTATTAGTTAGTTAGAGAGTTTTTTTTTTTATCTCTGACTCTTATTTAGATTTAGGAGAGTTATATTATTTAGTATTACTAGATCTAATATAAATATACTCTTACAGATATTAGTTCTAATAATCCAGCTCTAGTGAATAGATAAGTCTGATCTATATAGTAGGAGTTAGTATAGTCAGTGTCTAATATATATAGCTGGAATAATGGAACTACAGGCTCTCTTTATAGCCTAAGGACAATAGAGGGGTAGTGCTTAAGGGAGAGTGTGAAAGGGTTTTGGTCTATAAATTCTAGGTTCTCTTTTAATAAAAACTATAGAGGCTTGATTCTGTTAGAAAAAAAAAAAAAAAATTATATTATAATAATTTATTAGAGATTCTTATCAAGATTAGTAGGAGGGAGTATAATAAAAGCTAGTGAAGAATCAGAAGAACTGACAAAAGAGACAAAGTCTGAGCCAAAATCAAAGGAGACAGAGTAGAGATAAGATATAGAGAAGGTAAGAAATAAGGATAAACAATGAATAGGATGGAAAAATGCATCTATTATTTATTGCTACACAAAAGTGTAGTTCTTATATATAAATATAAAGTCTCAAAAATGAATGATGTACTATAACACAGAGATAACTAGATTAAGAATCTCATGTTATATAAAGATAAAGAGGAGAGTCAATCCCAGAGTAAGAATAAAAATCAGAAACAAACAAATTCAAATCAAGATTAAAAAACATCTGCAGACCCTAGAGAGATGAGTGTGAGTGAGGAGTGAGGTCAAGCAGAGTGAGCTACAGTGAGCCTGAGACAAAGCCAAGAGGCTGTAGACATTGGAGGAGAGTAGAGTAAAGACTGAGACCCCAGAGTAAGCACAAGACCCTAGAGGGGGCCAGGATGATTTTTAATCTTCTCTGGCAGAGCCAGAGGTACCCAAAGATAATGAAAATAAAATGAATAAGTGAGAAAATAGAAGAAAGATGTGAAAGGGCAATTAGAGCATATCAAGAAAGTAATAATAGTCTATTGTATAAAAGAGAAGAGCACAGGACAGCTTCAGAGCATTGTATGGCCCAGTAAGCTTTATTAAATAGTATAATGAGAATCAGGAGAGAGAAAGAAGAGGGGGTATAGAGTGAATAAGGGGAGAGAGAGAGAAGAGAGAGAGGGTAGAAGAGAGAGAAGAAAAGAACAAATACCAGAATATTCAATAGAGACAAGCAGGTCACAAATAATAGAAATGGGGTAGACATAGTGATGGACTATGAAGTTACCAAGAATCTGAACAGCAGATACCCAGTCAGAACAATAGAAGCAGTATAATACAAGATGATGAACCTCACCACAAATATACTTATAAAGAGTATACTGAGAATGGTTGGAATTATAGTCATAGAACTGTTAAGAATCCAGAAATTTGAAATAAACAACAGTTTGGAAGGAGGAAAGAGAAATGAAAAGATCCAAAAAGGAAATACTAGTTATACTAAGTACCCATATAATAGAATAATGACATAGAAGATAGATACTACAAAATATACTAGGAATATCAATACCAGCAACTATGAGGACAATGAAGTCATTGATATATATATCAGCATAAAAAGATATCTCTAGTTTAGAAGGCAATGGTAAGAAGTAAAGAAGTACCATATAGTGTATAAAGTTCATAGGCCAGACCAACGAGGTTAGCAAGAGTGAGGGTATAATTTATACCCATACCAATATTCAAAGTCTGGTGGAAGGAGCCAATGGCTAATTCAAAGTAATTAGAGTAGCAGACAAGGGATATAAAATCAATAATTAAGACCAATAGAACTAGAGAATCTAAAGGAAAGACAATAGAACTCAAGAAGTGAAGACACTCTTCAATCTTATCAAAATAAATAGTAGTATAGAGAGAGAAGAAGTCATCAGAGGCCAAGTGAAGAAAATAATAAATGGGTATAATAGTGGAATAAAGGAGTGCAAGCTCCTGAGTGTTATGAAGAATTGTATACTCAGGCCCAAGATGGCACTAAAGAAGAGTAATCTAAGAGAGAAAAAAATGGGATAACAATTTCAAAACCTTAGTTATAGGTGAGCAAAAAGCAGCCATAATGAGATATTAAGCCAAAGTAGACTTATGAACCTTAGAAAGGGTATAAAAAACTGGAAGATAAATATCTGGTAAGGACAAAGAGTTCTGGAAGAAGTGAAAAATAAGAGGTACAAATAGAGAATCTGAAAGTGAGATTATATGAGCCAGATCAACCCAGAGAGAAGAGAGTATCTCATTCAATTCAAGGGCACAAGACTTATAAGCTTCAGCACAGAGAGGAGCAGTAAGGCCATAAAGACAAAGTGATTGAGGAATGAGAGCAAAACCTTGGTTCTTATCAGTGACTGTAGACTAGTATAAAGACAATTTACCTGACCAATTTAAGTACAGTATGTACTATATGGCTTGAAACCAAATAAGAGTGAGCATAATCTGGAAGAGTCAG
The DNA here is from genome assembly GCA_003990745.1 of Jimgerdemannia flammicorona. Classification (NCBI taxonomy): domain Eukaryota; kingdom Fungi; phylum Mucoromycota; class Endogonomycetes; order Endogonales; family Endogonaceae; genus Jimgerdemannia; species Jimgerdemannia flammicorona. The sequence goes on along the minus strand of RBNI01005399.1, from coordinate 8,051 downwards.
CAAGCAAGCCATATCTTAGAATATGAAGTTTGAAGAGACAGTGGGAGGGGAGACCCATTTACTAGAAATAAAATAGTGAGAGGACAACTTAGTATAATCTTCAAAAAAGATAGCAAGATTAAGAGCAAGATGAAAATACTTAAATTAAGCCAGGTCAACAAAGAAGAATTGGGAATGAGTTACCAGAAAGATGAAACAATGACTCAAAGAAAGTGTAAAGATTTGAAGAGGGGTAAGAGGGCAGTCAGCCCAAGAAAAAGAAGGAGACAAAAGCATCTCAGAAGAAGAATAAATCTGAAAGTTCAGGAAATGTAACTGGAAAAAAAGAAGGGGAGACAATAAGAGAAATCACTCAGAACATACTTAAAGCAATAATGGGATCTAAGAAGAGACTGAAACATCAGGAGAGAATCAAGCTGGGAGAGGTTTAAGAGTAGAAGATCTTCTTCTTTCTATGGACTTTTTTTGAGAGAGATAACTACAAGCAGACTCTGTCTGAATGCCAGACCTTATGGTCATAGACTTTTATACAGTCTTTGTATTTGGGAGTGCAGAGAGAGTGGAACAAGGAGAAGACAGCAGAGCATCACCCTTTCTCCACTATCTTACTGGTCACAAGGTTTGATAGATAATCTTCTAAGTTCCCTTTTCTCTATTATTATTCTCTCTATCATAGATTAGTTTACTGTACCTGTAAGGGCATAGTGGGAGGGAGGCAATAGTGATAAGTTGTCTCTTTATCAGTATTGGATCAGTGTCTTCTCTACTTTTTCATAGTTTCTAGTATCTTTGGCTATATCTGGAGTATACTCATTTGGTATAGCACCTTCTTTCTTTTACTGTCATCAACAAGATGTTGTCTGATATTTTACAGACTATATATACAGTCAGCTGACCTTGGGTGTTAAGTGCTAGTATAGATTACCTACAGGTCTCCAGTACTTATAAGTAGGGCCCTCTGAGCTATGGTAAGCTTCCTAGTGAGTATAGTTCTGATATAGGTGACTGCTTTTTGGGTGAAGGAGAGATGGTTATCACAGATAGGGGGAAGGGCAATTATGGTAGACCAGTAGAGTATCAGGCTGAGAGTAGTCATTGGGGCTGAGGTGGGTGCTATATCAGTGGGGTCTTCTGATAGATATAGAGTAGTTAGGTGATTAGAATCACTCTCAGCTACTTTTGGTAATTCATGAAGTTGGACTCTAGTTGTTAGGGGGGGTTGGGGGGCCTGAGACTTCTCAGGTCAGATATCTTAGCTATACTCAACTAGAACTAGAAGCTGATAAGACAATATTATTGAGGCCTATATGCTTGAGTAGTGAGATATTGGAGGTCTTCTTCTGCCTCATGTATAAGTTCTCTATTTATCTCATTGGAGAGAACCAGGTCCTACCCACTGTTCTGTACTTTGAGGAGAGTTTTTTTCTTTATCTGTTATTCTCTTTAGGGTAGTGGGGGCTATATAAATTAGTTTGGATATAGTCTTATACATATATTGGAGTTTTCAGTATATATCTAAAAGAATATATTTATTACTCCCTAGTGATAGGAAGAGCATAGTATATAGAATGAGATATAGGCAACTTTGCTCTACTGTGTCTAATATAGTCAAGCTACTGGATAATAGCTAGTCTAGGTTTAATGGGGATATAATACTTGGTGGATAGTGGGGGAGGGTTTTGATCTCTATAGTCTAGGTTCTCTTTTAATAAAATCTACAGGACTTTGGGTCTATAAAAAAAAAAACCCCTCCAAAAAAAGAGAAGGCAGCAGAAGAGGAGGAGGGGAAGCAGAGGTGTATTGTTATCTTAGAGAAAGAGGGGGTAGCAGCAGAAGTAGCAGTAGGTGGAAGAGTACCACTATATAGATAGGTAGACTTGGCAGAGTACTAGTAAGCCTGGTAGAGGTGGCTGGAGCAGGCAGAGTAGGGCCAGGAGCCTACAGGGCAAATATCAAGAGAGCAACCATGATAAGAGACAGGGGGAATAGGAGGAAGCTGAAGACTCTTTAGCAGCTGGGGCCTTGGGGGCCTTTGGGGCCTTGTGGTCCTTGGCAGTAGCAGTAGTATAAGAGCAGACCTCAGCACAGATGGCAGCCTGAGCTTTGGCCTGAATGGCCTTAGAGATAGAAACCTCAGGAGAGGCTAGAGTAGGAGTAGTAGTAGTGATGCAAGCAGCAGTAATAGTATGAGAGACCTCAGCCTCATGGAGATGAGATAAGAAAGAGCAACTGGTGAGAAGAAAATGACAAATAGCATCAATATCAGTAGTGGCAGAAGGGACTTCATTGGCTAGAAAGCTATAGAAAGAGATAGCATCAGTGAGGTAAGAGACAGTGAGGGCCATGAAGGTAACACTGTCTTGATGGAACTAATTGGAGGCTACAATAGTAGCATCATATGCTGAATTGGCAGCAGTAGTCTTGGCAGTCACAGAAGCTTCATAAATCTCCTTAGAGAAGACTTATTGATATTTCTTAGAGAGGACAGAGAACTTGATAGCAGGTGAAACCACAGTATTGACATCACATCAAAGGTGAGTCTCCTTGGTAAAGAGGGCCAGAACTGAGCAAAACTGAGCAAGGAGTAGATGGCCCAGTAAGCAAAGGTCAAGGGAGAGAGAGAGAACAGCAGAAGATGCATAAGTATTAAAGACTACATTGGTATAGGAGAAGCAGGTGAAAGGGGAAACAGGAAGAGTATCTTCCACTACATCAGCAGTAGAGGCTCCAGAGGCAGAAGCAGTAGCAGTAGTAGGAGGGGGCACAACAGGAGTTAGAGAAGGACTAGAAGGACCAGAGAGAGGGACAAAGTCCTAGCCAAAATTGAAGAAGACAGAGGGGAGATAAGATATGAGGAAGATGATAAATAAGGATAGACAAAGAACATTATAGAAAATGCATCTGTTATTTATTACTATACAAAAGCACAGTCCTTATATACAAATATAAAGTCCCAAAAAGAAATAATATATCAAAATATAGAGATAACTAGATTAAGAACCTCATGTTATATAGAGATAAGGAGGAAACTAATTCCAGAGCAAGAATAAAAATCAGAAATAAATAAATTTAAATTAAGATTAAAAAACATCCACAGACCCTAGAGGAGTGAGTACAAGTGAGAGGTGAGATCAAGTAGAGTGAGCCACAGTGAGCCCAAGATGAAGCTGAGAGGCTGAAGGTAGCAGAGTAGATTGGAGTGAAGACTAAGACCCCAGAGTAAGCATGAGACCTCAGAGGTGACCAGGATGTTTTTTAATCTAGATTTGAATTTGTTTGTTTCTGATTTTTATTCTTGCTCTGAGATTGGCTCCCCTCTTATCTTGTATAATATGAGATTCTTAATCTGATTATCTCTATGTTGTGGTATATTGTTTCTTTTTGAAACTTTGTATTTATATGTATATAAGGACTGTACTTTTGTGTGGCAATATACAATAGATGACTTTTCTGCTCTATTCTTTGTTTATTCTTATTTCTCACTTTCTCCATATCTTATCTCCCCTCTGTATCCTTTGATTTTGACTTGGACATTATCCCTCTTACCAGTCCTTCTGGTCCTCCTCTGGCTCTTATTGCACTCTCTCCTACTACTGCTCTTGCTTCTGCCTCTAGGGCTTCTGCTGCTGATACAGCTATAGAAGATGCTCTTTCTGTTTCCCCTTCTCCCCTGCCAATGTATTCTTTAATACTTATATATCTTTTACTGTTCTCTCTATTCTCCTCGACCTTTACTCATCAGGCTATCTGCTCCTTGCTCAGTTCTACTTGGTTCTGGCCCTCTCTATCAAGGAGGCTCATCTTTGACATAACATCAATGCTATGGTTTTGCCTACCATCAAGTTCTCTGCCCTTCTTAAGGATTATCATCAAGTCTTCTCTAAGGAGATTGGTGAAGCTTCTGTTGCCACCAAGACTATTACTGCTAATTTGACATATGATACTGCTGTTGTGGTCTTCAATCAGTTCTGTTAAGACTGTACTGCCTTTGTGGCCCTTGCCACCTCTCACCTCACTGATGCTATCTCTTTTTGTAACTTCTTAGCCAATGAAGTCCCTTTGACTACTGTCAACATTGATACTATTCATTGTTTCCTTATCACTGATTGCTCTTTCTTATCTCATCTTCATGACTCATACTACTACTGCTGCTCATGCTACTGCTACTGCTTCTACCCCAGCCTCTCCTATGGTTTCCATCTCTGAGGCCATTCAGGCCAAAGCTCAGGCTGCCATCCATGCTGAGGTTTACTCTTATACTACTACTACCACCAAGGGCCCCAAGGTCCCAAAAGCCCCCAAGGCCCCAGATGCTAAGGAGTCTTTAGCTTCCTCTCATTCCCCCTCACTTAAGGCTGTCTCTTATTATAATTACTCTCTTGGTGTTTGTCCTGTGGGCTTCTGGCCCTGCTCTGCCCACTCCAGCTACCTCCACTGGGCTTACAGGTACTCTGCTAAGTCCACCTGCCTGTATGGTGTACTCCTTTACCCACTGCTACTTCTGCTGCTGTCTCCTCTTTTTTCAAGACACTATTGCACTCCCACCTCTTCTGCTGCCTTCTCCAGATCCCACTCCCTCTGTATCCCCAAATATAAAGGCTGTATAAAAGTCTGTGACTACAGGGTCTGGCATTCAGATGGGGTCTACTTATGGTCATCTACCTTACCTATCTCAAAAAAAGTCGGTGGGAAGAGGAATACTATCTGCTCTTAAACTTCCCCCTGGCTTGGTTCTCCACTAGTATTTCAGTCTCTTCTTAGATCTCATTATCACTTCTCATATTCCCTGAGTGGTTTCTCTTATTGGTCACCCCTTTACCTTTCCCAGTTGCTTATTCTGAACTTTCAGGTTTATTCTTCTTCTGGGACTCTTTTGTCTCCTCCTTTTTCTTGGGCTGACTGCCCTCTTACCTCTCTTCAAACCTTTTTACTTTCTTTGAGTTCTCATTTCATCTTTCTGATAACTTGTTTCCAATTCTCCTTTATTGACCTGGCTTGTCTTCAGCATTTTCATCATGCTCTTATCTACTGCTCTAATTACTTTAAGTTGGCCCTTGGCTCCTTTTACCAGACTTCTGATATTGTTATAGAAACAAATTATGTCTCCACTCTTGTCAACCTTATTGGCCTGACCTATGAACTTTGTATACTATGTAATTCTTCTTCACCTCTTGCTATTGTCTTCTGGGCTAGAGATATCTTCTTTCATCAATACATTGATGACTTCATTATTCTTGCAATTGCTGATATTGATGTTTCTAGTGTATTTCATGCCATTTACCCTCTCCATCATTCTATTATATAGGTGCTTAGTATGACTAGAATTCCCTTTTTGGACCTTTTCATTTCTCTTTCCTACTTCTGAAATGTTATTTATTTCAAATTCCTCTATTTCCAACACTTTCCTGACTATTGTTCTAACCATCCTTGGCAGACTCTTCATTAGTATATTTGTGGTGAGATTTGTCATCTTACATTATGCTACTCCTGTCATTCTGACTATATGTCTGCTGTTTGGATTCTTAGTGACTTTGTAATCTATCACCATACCTACTCTATTTCTATCATTGGTGATCTGCTTGCCTCTATTAAATAGTCTATTATTTACTCTTCTCTTCTCTCTCCCTTTTACCCCCCCTTTCTTCTCTCTCTCCCCCCTTATTCACTCTATACTCTCTCAGCTTTTTCTACTCCAATTTTCATTATACTATTTGATCAAGCTTACTGAGCCATACAATGCCCTAATACTGTCCTGCACTCTTCTCTTTCATATAATGGACTATTGTTACTTCCTCAGTACCCTCTTATTATCCATTCATACCTTCCTTCTATTTTCTCACTTATCCATTACTCTCATTTTATATTTTTGTTATCTTTGAGTATCTCTAGCTCTACTGGAGAAGATAAAAAACATCTGGGCCCCCTCCAGGATCTCATGCTTTCTCCAGGGTCTTCATCTTTACTCTGCTCCCCTCTGCTGCCTTCAGCCCCTCAGCTTCACCTCAGGCTTACTGTAGTTTACTCCACTTGACCTTACCCCTCACTCATACTCACTCCTCTATAGTCTGTGGATGTTTTTTAATCTCAAATTGGATTTGGTTGGTTCTGATTTTTATTCTTACTCTGGGATTGACTCTCTCTTTATCTTTGTATGACATGAGATTCTTAATCTAATTATCTCTATATTGTGATATATCATTCTTTTTTGAGACTTTATATTTATATATAAGGATCACACTTTTGTATAGCAATAAACAATAGATGCATTTTCTACTCTATTCTTTGTTTATTCTTATTTCTTACCTTCTTCATATCTTATCTTTCCTCTATCTTCTTTGATTTTGGCTTGACCTTTGCCCTTCTCACTGGTCGTTCCAGCCCTCTCCTGGCTTCCATTGTACTCCCTCTTATAAATTATTACTCAGTTAAAATTTTTACTCTTTTTTCTAATAAGAAGAGAGATATCTACTTAATTATAAAGAAGAAGAATACTATTTCTATAAATATATAAGTAAAATTAATTAAAAGACTCAATCAATCAATACTTTATATTAAAAATTAAGAATAGATAAATATTATTACTTTTGAAAAATTAAAGATACTGATATAGAGTAAGAATAGAAAGTCTATCTTATATAAATATATAAGTAGAATATCTGAAATAAACTATATAAGAGACTAATTAAAAGATCTAAAAAGACCTAATTTAAGAAATATAGAAAATAGCTAAGAGTAGGAAAATCAAATTATAGAAGATTGATGAGGATATAAAACTCAAATAAGTAGTTAAAGATATTATTAAAAATACAACTCTTATTAGGAAAGAAGTAAAGAAGAAAAAGTTATTCAAGAGTAAGGTTTTTAAATATAATATTTTTAAGAATCTCAGTAAATAGAAAATTAATACAATCTTCAGACAGTTGATAGAAATTTCCATCTTTAGATAGTAAATGAAAGTTAGACTATCTAAAACTACTAATAACTAAGACTGAAAGATAGTAAAAGCCAATAATACTCAAAAGACACTAGTAAAGAAAGTGAAGATAATTATAAAATCTTTATCTATATTACTTACTAAATTGAAGAAAGAATCTTTAAAATCATTATTAATACTGAAGTAAGAGAATATCTTCTCAATAATAAGACTATAGACTATCTAGATTTAAAAATCAAAAATGTTATAAAGTTCATATATGTTACAATAGTTGAGATAAGAGCTATATTTGTAAAGAAGATCTAAGGTATTTTTATCAAGTTTAGAAAAACAATTATCTCAGTAAATATATTTGTAATTAATACAACTGACTGTAATATTTCTATTTGCAATTAGTAGCTTTATAAGATTAGAGCAATAATTAGTATAAATATTTAAAAGATATAAATTATCTAATGATGATAGAAAATATAAATTTCTATTAATATTAATAAAGAAGTTAGAAAATAAAATAAAATGAGATAAAAGATAGACTAGATCAGCCTAAAGAAATAGTGTTAGAATAGTACTAATAGATATATCTCTTAAGAAACTTAGAAGCCAAGATTAGCTGATATTGAGAGTGAGAGAAGTGTAGTAGCAGGCTGGAGTAGGATACATTACCTAAGCATCAAAGGGGTTAAGGAATAGAGAGAAGTAAGTTAGAGATCTCAGAACTCTCTATATCTGATTCTTCTGAGCTACTAGCTGCTACTATAGCATGGGGACATTTTACTGTAATAGTCTAGAATAGATAATAAAGTGCTCAAGCACTTATGGAAATATATATATATATATATTTAATACTAATTAATTTTTATATAATAGATAAATAATTTATAGAAATAAAATTATTTTTTAAACTTTTACATAAACTTAATATAATTTATTTATTTATAGAGAAAATAAAATAAATGATTTAATTTTATTTAGGTTTTTGGAATAGGTTTAACATTAATAATTAAATTTTTTGATAGTACTGATGATTAAAGTAACTACTTGGATCTATTTTCTCTTTGTATTTTATTATTGAATACTTAAATGTTTTTCAGCATAAGAGGTCTTTTTTTTTTTTTTT
>RBNI01005398.1:0-12640 GCA_003990745.1 Jimgerdemannia flammicorona | reverse complement strand
CCCCTTGCTGCCCCTCCTCCGCCCAGATGCTAGCACTCGCTCCGGCGCCCTCCTCTACAGCCCCGGCCCTTTTACCCCCCTCCAAACTGGCCAACAAATCCTTCTGCAGCTGTCTCCCCTTCGCCTTCTCCCAAAGCACCTTATCCATTCGCACCTTCTTGCCCTCGATCACCTCCACTACCGTCCTAGCCTCGTAAGCCATCCAAGCCCTTTGCCTCCTCTCCACCGCCCCAGTGAGATCCTCAAGTGCCTCCAGCAGGTCCTCCTCCTCTTCCTCAGACCCTTTCACCCTCGAAACCTTACACTCCACCGGGCCCCACTTTATTGCCACAGGCCAATCTCTAGCCTTCCCTATGTTCTCCATCCCAAACAGCCTCAACTGGACATCCACATCGTCTGTCCTGAGCTCAGTCCCCTCCCATACCCTGAACCCAATGTTGACCACCTCACCATACTCCTTCGCCACATCCGTGACCAGCCTCTTCGCCTCCTCCTTCTTCACCATCGGCAAGTCTGCAATCACCAGATGAACCACTCGGAGATCCCAATGTATACACCTCGCCATCGGTACCGAAATCCCTCCAATCACCACACCCTTCTCCACTGCCTCCAGTAGCAGACCCTCCTCTTCAAACCCCACCTCGACTGCCTCCAGCTTCTTCAAAAACTTGACTGAGGCTGCTCCTTTCACCTCACTTGCCAGCAGCCCCAGCACCATCTTTGCCATCACCACCAAGCCACAGAAGCACAGTGTGACAGTGAATTCTGAATGAGATTTTTTGAGTAATGGGGCCGCCACTAGGCCCATCACACCATCAGCCAGATCTCTGGGTCTCGTGCCGCTCCCCTGTCCAGGTCCCCCATCAACCGTCACATCTGGATTTTTTTCCAGATTGCCCGTCACACTGCCATCAACAGTCACTGCCTCAGCCACTACACCTCTAGCCCCACTACGCTGACCCCCCAGTGGAGAGGCCTCCTTGCTACTCGAGGTAGCAGCTGCCTTTCCCAGCTCTAGCCAGCCATCCAGTCCAGTTGCCTGCTTCCCCATCCTGACCTTATCCGTGAAGGACATCCTCTCTCCCCCATGTTGCCTCGCTCCTCCTCTTCCCCCCCCTCCGGCTCCACATCCCCTCACCGAGGCGCTCGGCATGCCAAGACCAGCACCTCGACCCCCCCCCACATGTTGCCAGTCAAAGGCACTGGGGCCCCCCTGCCCAGTACACTCACCAGAATGCTTGTTGCTCGCCATCTTGATATCACCAATACTTGAAGACGTTGTCGAAAGTGTTGTCAGAGTCTTGTGTCACCCAAATGGTACCGGTGAAAGATGCCTTCCTCTTCTCCCCTTCTGTCATACTCGCCAAGAGCTCTCTCTGCCTCAAGTGCCCCTGGGCCCACTCCCACTGCCTCTTGTCAGTGTGGATATGCTTCCCCTCTATAATCTCCAGGTATGTCAACTCCTCATAGAGCTTCCAGGCTTTTGCCCTCCTCTCTACAGTACCACCCAACTCCTCTAGTGCCTCCAACAAGTCCTCCTCCTCCTCTTCACTCCCTTTGACCCTCGACACTTTACAGACGAAGGCCCCCCACATCAACACTGAGGGCCAGTCACTCATCTTCCCAGTGGCCTCCTTCCCTGCCAGCCAACTGACATCAACATCACCTGTCCTGATCATTGTCCCCTCTCACACCTGAAAGCCAATGTCCACTACATCACCATACTCTACCATCACCTCCTCCACTCTCCTCCTAGTCTCCTCCTTCGTCACCATGGGCACCCCCCTCACCAGAAGCTGTACTACCCTGGGGTCCCACCTCAAGCACCACACCATGGGGACTGCCACCTCCCTAACCACCACTGCAGTCTTCAGGGCCTCATCCAGTAGGCCTGCCTCCTCAAAGCCCACCTCAACCCCCTCTAGGCCCTTCAAGAATTTCACCGAGGCCACCCCAGCCACCTGCTTCAAAATAAGCCCCAGGACCATCCTCGCCATCACTGCCAAGCCCCGGAAGCACAAGGTAGCTACAAACTCCGAAATCAACTTCTTGAGCAATGGGGCCACCGCCAGTCCTGTTACACCCTCCACCAGGTCCCTTTTCTACATTGGGAACCCCTGTCCCCCCTGACCATCAGCCATCATATCTCTTTTTTTTTCCTGATTTGCCATCATGCCACTATCAGCAGTCCTGCCACTACCCCCAGCAGTCCCTCCACTTCCCCCACCTCCCACCAGTGGAGGCCCAGCTCCCCCAGCATCCCCAGCCTTCTGCTTCCCCTTCCCTCCTGCCTGTTCACTGTGGTCTCCCATCGGCCAACCCCCAGTCCTCAGTGTATCTGCAAAGCTCTGCCCCTGCCACCCTCCAGCCCCCCCACCAGTGCCGCCTCCACTACCCGAGCTGCCCAGTCCACTCGAGCCACCAAGAGACCCCATCCCCAGCCCATGCCCCCTCCCAACATTCTGCCAGTCGAAAGCCCCAGGTCCACCCAATCTAGTATGCATGTTGGCTTGACATCTTCTTAGTATCTTTCTCCAATAAACAGCTTGAAAGTGTGTTGTAAAAGTGTGTGTAATGTGAATTGTGTTGTTCAAATGTATTTTGCTGTACTGTACTAGATAGTTCTTTTGCTCAGGTATCTTCTTGTTGGTTATCTATAGTGTTCCTTTTTCTGCAATATTTGGTATTATATATTTCTGGATAAAATATGTAGTATCCTTCTGCTCACTATGTGTTCTGAAATCTCAGAGCTGCAAGTCCTTCCTTTGCTGGGGAGTAAGTGTTTCCATGTAGTCCTGGAGAGCTTCATGTGCATTCTTCAGGGCTTCTTCTTTTTCCCAGGTGGCATCATGGGTGGGGTAATCCTTCCACTTGATCAGGAAAAACTGCTTGACTGTTTTGGGATATTTGCAGACCTTATGGTCAAGTACTTCCTCAATTTCGAATTCCTCATGATCATTGATCCTAATTGGAGGTAGTGGTAGAATTGTATGCTCAGAGAATGGGTTCTCATGGTAGTCCCTCAATTGGCTGATATGGAATACTGGGTGTACTCGAATATTGTGAGGAAGTTGCAACATGTAGTTGACTTCGCTGATTTTTTCCACGATCTTATATGGTCCAATTCTTCTAGCATAGAGTTTCTTGGCTGGTTGTTGTGCCAGAGTGTCTGGGTGGAGGTGGTCTGTTCTAAGCATGACCATGTCACTAATATTGTAGGAGTCTTCTCTTCACTTCAAGTTCGCATACTTGGTCTGGTAGTCTTGTGCTTCTATGAGAGCATCTCTTGTCATTCAGGTAAGGTCAGAAATGGTCTCAGCCAGATCTTGGGCTGCTGGGACTGCTGATTTCGCAGTAGTACTCAGGGTCCTTGGATGTTGACTGTGGTTCAGGAAGAATGGAGTCTTCTTCATGAAGGTTTGCTGACTGTTGTTGTAGGCAAACTCGGCATGGGCTAGATACTTGTTCCAATCATTTTGCTTATAACAGCAGAAGATGCTAAGCATCTGTTTGAGAGTCCTGTTGGTTTGCTTGGTTTGACCATCAGTCTGAGGGTGGTAGGCAGTAGAGAGCTTCAGCTTAGTTCCATGGAGGGAGAAGAATGCCTTCCAGAAGTTGCTTGTGAACTTGGCATCTTGGTCAGATATAATAGTGCTAGGCATACTATGTAGCCTGAATACTTGATTGAGGAAAATCTCAGCAATCTCTGGTGCTGTAGCAGTGGTCTTGGTGGGTGCAAAATGGGCTTGTTTACTTAGGTGGTCCACAAATACCACAATGGCATCCCATCCTGCCTTGGTTTTGGGGAGTTGGACAATGAAGTCCATTGCAATCTGATTCCAGTTGTGGCTTGGAATAGACAAGGATTGCAGGAGTCCTGCTGGTAGCTTGTTACCACTTTTGAACCTTTAGCACATCTTACATGAGGCCACAAAGTCTTTGATATCCTTGGTCATCTTTGGCCAGTAGAATTCTCTTGAGAGGAGGTTGTAGGTCTTTTCGAAACCAAAGTGTCCTGCTGCAGGAGTATCATGGAGTTCCTGCATGATCTTGAGTCACAGAGTATCATTGTTGGGTACAACCACTCTGTCATGGTCCCTGTAGATAAGTCTATCATAATAGGTGAATCTCTTGGCCATTTGCCTCATGGGTTCTGGGATCTCGGCTTCTGGGTCTTAGCAGAATTGAAGAAATTTTGTCAGGGGGCTGTCTTGCTGGTAGCCTTCCTTGATCATTTGGGTAAGGTCTCCAATTACTTTGACCATGAAGACAAGTTTATCTTCTATGTATCTAGAGAAACCATCAGCCACATAGTTGGTTTTGCCTGAGATATACTTGATTTCTATATCAAAGTTGGCAATGATTTCCATCCAGCGGGCTTGTCTGTGGGTCAGCATGGGCTGTGTGTGAATATACCGCAATGCATGGTGATCAGTATAGGCCACAAATGGCTGTCCTAGGAGGAAATGGCGCCATTCCTGGAGTGCAGTAACAATGGCCAGGAGTTCCTTCTCATGGGTGGTATACTGGGTCTCAGCTGGCTTGAGCTTCTGGGAAAGGTAGGCCACTGGGCGGTCTTCTTGGCTGAGCACTACCCCAATGGCAATGTCAGAGGCATCTGAGGTCAGAGTGAATGGCCTGGTAGGGTCAGGTGCAATTAGTACTGGGGCCTTGGTAAGGAGTCTCTTGAGATGGTCCATAGCCTGGGTACATTCTGGGGTCCATTCAGCTTCAATGTTCACTCCTTTGTGGGCCAGGCTGGTCAATAGGGCTGCAATATAGAGTATCCTTGGATAAACCTTCAGTAATAACCGGCAACACCCAGAAAGCACTGGAGTAGCTTGAGGGTAGTGGGGATAGAAATATCCTTGAGGGCTGATACCTTTCGGGGGTCTACATTGATACCTTCAGCAGAGATGATGTATCCTAGATACTCGATCTGGTCTTGATAGAACTTACACTTGCTCATCTTGGCATAGAGCTGGTGTTCTCACAGAAGAGTCAGTACTTGTCTGAGGTGGGTATAGTGTAGCTCTACTGTTTCACTGTAGATTAGTATATCATCAATATACACAAGGACACAGATGTTGAGGAGTGGTCCAAAGATGTCATTCATCAAATACTGGAATGTTGCTGGTGCATTGGTCAAACCAAAAGGCATGACTCAGAACTGGTAGTGTCCAAACTGTGTTCAAAAAGCTGTCTTCTCAATGTCCTTCTCATCAATGAGAATCTGGTGGTAGCCATTTCACAAATCCAGTAGAGAAAAGGTCTTGGCCTTGAAGATTTGGTGTAGCAACTCATCAATCCTAGGCAAGGCATACTAGTTCTTGATGGTGATCTTGTTGAGAGCTCTGTAGTCAATACACATTCACAGGGAGCCATCCTTCTTCTTGACAAATAGAATAGGGGCTCCAAATGGAGAGCGGCTGGGTTCAATGTATCCTTGGATCAGTAATTTGGTCACTTCATCCTTGTGGGTCTTGAGCTCAGGTTGGGCCAGTTGATAGATACTCTTGTATGGGGGTTCAGATTCTGGAATAAGATCAATTCCATGTTGGATTTGGCACTTGGGTGGAAGTCCTTGGGGGTCTTGGAATATATCTTGGAATTCTTCAAACAGTTCTTGAGCTTCTATTGGAATTGGGCTACTTGTAGCTTCAGTGACTTCTTGTACTGTACAGATGAAGTAGGTGTTTCCCTTTTTTCGAGAGAGTCTCTTCATTTGAATGGCAGAGATGATTTCGATTCCTTAGTAGTTGGTACCTTCCTGGGGTGTCAGGGTGATCTTTCTGCCTTCATGGGTCAGGTTAACCTCATTGGTTCTCCAGTTGATGTCTGGGTTGTGCTGGGTCAACCAGGCTTTTCCTAGGATGATGTCTTGTCCTGGGGGTCTACAATACTGATGTCCAACTTCTCTTGATATTTGCCAATCTTGAGCAAGAGATCTTCGCAGATCTTGGTCAATGGTGCAGTCTTTCCATCACCAAAGGTAACATTTCTTTTCTCAGTAGTTGGTCTGCTTCTGGCTCCAATCCTCTTGGCAGTCTTGGTGCTGATATAGTTTCCAGTAGCACCACTATCAAGCAAGACATTGACATTCTGTCTGTAGACTTGGCCTGTGAACTTGATCAACTGTCCTCCTTCTTGATGGTATTGAGCTCTTCACCTTCATTGTTATTCCAATTGCTGTCAGTCTCCTCGAAGTCAGTTTCTCCCCATCCTTCACAAGGAGGGTTGTCTTATTTGGGTTCCTCAGTCTATTGAGCTTGGTATTTCTCGAATTGAATTTTGAAAACTTTGGAGAGGCATACATGGCATTCACCAATATGTTCCATGTAGTACATTCGAATAGAATGAGGGCATCATCCACATAGCGCATAACCATCTACAATTCTCTTATACCAGTTTTCATCATCTTCCTTCATGGTAGTGACCTTTTGACTGGGAGGTTTGTTGGTAGATCCAAACCCTTTCTTGCCATAGTCTGTCTGGGAGAGTTTGGGGACTTCTTCAATGGTGAGGTCTTGACAGATTTCTTCAATGATTGCTTGGGCAATCCTTTGGCCTGCTTTGACTTCAAATGATGTGTCTCCAAAATTCCGCAAGATGACATGGATTTCACCAGTAAATCCTTGATCAACTACTCCTTCTCCTAGTTCAATGTTGAACTCCTTGGCTAGGCTACTTCACTCAGCAAGGCAGATGTATGTTCCTTTGGGAGCTTGTATTGCAATTCCTATTCATACTGTAGCATTGGTGCTTGGTGGGATGCTGAGGTCTTGACTACTATAGAGGTCATATCCAGCATCAGTTGGGTGGGCCTTAGTGGGGATGGTAGCCCTGTACCATATCTTCTATACTTTGATGACATTCTCAGGGTTCTTCTTTCCTGGACCTTCTCTAATAACAGTAATATTCTGATTACTGGGTTCACCTGATCTGTTTCTCTTCTCAGGGCATTTAACTGAGATGTGTCCTGCCTTCTTGCAGATGAAGCACAATTCCTTTTCATGGAGCTGCTTCTTTTCATCCTTGGTGGGAGGTCTGGGTCCTCTGGGATTTTGCTGGTTCCTTTGATCATTCCTTTGATCATATCTTTGGTCATTCCTTTGATCATTTCTCCTGGTAGGATTCCTTCTATCTTGGTTATCTTTCTTGTGTTCTTGATTTCGTTGGGCTTGTGCAGCAAGGATTTCACGGGCTCTTCTTTGTACTTAGGCAAAGCACTATGAGTAGTGGGGGCATCCTTGGGGAAGGCCTTGTTCCTTGATCTTCTGGGTGAGCCAGTCTAGTAGGGCTGTAAAAAGGTGGTTGGCTCTGGTACCATTGATGGCCAAATTGTTCTCCTGGTAGGTAAGTCCAATGGTTTTGAGATAGGCATCCATTCTGATAGCAAAGGTCTCTAGATCCTCTTTGCTGTTCTTGTGGAACTTCATCTGAGATAGTTTGTTCCAAGTTTCTTGTATGTAGGCCGCATTTTGGAATTTGGTCAATAGCAAGGCCTTGAGTCCTGGGCCTGCTTCATGGTCATCCCAACCTGGTCTGTTGTTGTTAGATGCTTGTCCAATGACTTGAGGGCAGTTTTCCCAGGTTACTGGGTGTTGTTCCAAGGTTCACCAGAATTCGGCTGCTGTTCCAGTAAAGAATGTGGCTACTGTTTCTACTTGTGCTGCTGATGTGGCAAATAGCTATTGGAGGGTGCTGTTCTGGTTGTTTGTGAGCATTCCTATAGGTACTCGGTTGTCATTCCATTGGTTTGCTCGGTAGCCTGTATCAACTGCATTGATGAAGTTTTCAATGTTGCTGTTTTTTCCACTAAATGTTGGAATTCGCAAGGTCTTGATTGGCTTGTTCTGTTCAGCAATTTGTCCTACTATCTCTGCTAGTGCTGCTAGCTGGGTAGTCAGTGCTGCAATATTGATATCTACCATTGTGTTGACTATGGTGGTGGGTCTGTTGGGGTAGATTCTCCTGAAGATTGTTCTGCTTGGTGGGGTTGTAGTGCTGTATGACTTGGGGTTACTTGATTCCTGGATATCAAGTCAAAGAGTCCTGTGAGAGAGGGTAAACCAAACCTCTGTATAGGTGGCTGGGTTGGTTCTGGGGTCTGATCTTCTTGACCTGTAGTTCCTTGGTAAATTCCTAAGCCTGCTATTCCTCATTAGCTATCATCAGACTGGTAATCTGTAGAGTCTTTGTCTGACTCCCTTCCCTGATGAGATAGTGCATCCTTGTACTGACTAGGTCCTTCAAAGAGGATATCAGTCTCTGGCTGAGTAGGTGGGCCTGCTCCTTGTTCAGCAGTAGGGAATGGTTGGCCTGCTTGCTCATTCTTGTACCTAGTTATGGTAGAGGCATAGTATACAACTAGCCTGTAGTAGAGGGAGGTCTTGGTTGGGGTATGATGATATCTGTCAGAGGCAATCCACTCAGCAGCTGCTTCTTTTGCAGCAGGGGGTGTGATATATTCTAAAAAATCCTGGGTGGCTACAGCAGTAGATTCTGGGGTCCTAGTGGTTCCAATGTGTCCTCGGAGGAGTTTGTAGAACCTATGGTGGCTGACAATATTCCTAAGTCCTGAGTGGTATGTCCTAAAGACCTGGTATAGATCCTTGTAAGCCTGGTCAATTACAAGCTGGTGGGTCCTTAGGTCTGTGGTTTCCTGGTACCACCTGGTCCTAATGGCAAGGGCTTCTCTGGCTCTGGTTTGAGGATCTACAGTTGATTCTGGGGGTTACTCCTGTCCAAGGTTGGTCTTGTTCCAACTTCAGGAGTATGTTCTTTGGTGCCTTCTTGGCTGGTAATCTGCTGCTACCAAGTTGTAATAACTCTCACTTCTACCCCTCTCTTATCCTTTGGATAATTAGGGAAGTGGACTATTACTTAGGGACTTAGTATACAATGTGTACCAAGAAGCCTTCAGTTTGAGGAAGTGCTTGCTTATAAGTAGTTGTAGTGGCAGTGCCTTCTGTTTCAAAGGTCTTTCTCTTGTGCCCTATTTCGAGGGTCTTGTTCTTTGCTGTGCACAGACTGAATTCGCCTTGGAATTCAGGTTCAATGGATTTACTTAAGTCTTTGGGGATTTATATACCGGTCTCAGTTCTGGCAGAAGTTAGCTAGGCTTCTGGAGTTTAGTCAGAAATACTAGAGTCACTTAGATGTCATTACTAAGACTCAGGGGAATGTATGTGTGTGGAGGGGACTTGATTCTTGTATCAAGGACTGAACTAAAACTGCTTTATTTCGGATGGAAACTGGGGGGTATTTATACAAGTTGGTCCGCAATTTCTGACTAAGTATGAGTGACTAATTTGGTAACTATAATGAGGTTTGTGATCATGACCTTTGTCAGGTGGTTTTTTGGCAAAAAACACTTTGTGATCAGGACCTCAATTACAAGGCAATGATCAGCAGCTGTGGCAACTGTTGCTGTGGTGCCGATTGTTGGGGATAAGCTGGATATCGTTTTCCGCGTCGTTTTCGCATCGTTCGTTTGTCGCGCTCGATCGTATGATGACGTCATCACTCACCGGGTCACGTGATCGTTCGTGATCGCTCAACGCGTCCCATCTGTTCGCTCGTTCATTCGTTCTATTACAAGAAGTACCAAGGAAAGAAGAACTATCAAGCCCCTCTACAACTGATTCCCCCACCCACTCACATCTTTCAAAGATGGGGAGTAGATGTGATAGGACCCCTACCAGTAACACCAAAATGAAACAAATACATTCTGGTGTTTGTTGAACACTTGACCAAATGGCCTGAAGCATATCCCATAGAGATTGCAGATGCCCTGACCATTGTGTGGACACCTCCATGACCTTACCCACCAATTTGGACCCCCTGAAGAACTTATCTCTGACCGAGGAACTGAATTTGTGAATAATATAATCTCAAGTTATGCATGAATTCATAGGATCCACCTAAAAAGAACTACCTCCTATTATCCACAAATCAATGAAATGACTGAAAGAATGAACCAGACCATCAAGAGAGGATTAGCCAAGGTCAATCCTACCAATTGGGACCTCTACTTACCCGAAATCCTGTGGGAAATCCGAAATACCCCTGTAGTCTCAACCAAACAAAGGCCATTCAAAATGATGTTTGCCAAGAAAACCAGAACTGCTGACCATGAGAATCTCAGAAAACTTCTTGAAAATGGAGATCAGCTGAGAAACGAAGCCTGAAATCAGATTATCAAGGCCCAAGAAAGATAAAAGAAGTATTATGACCAGAAACAGAAGGACCAGAAGATCAAGATTGGCGATCAAGTCCTAGTTTGGAGATGTATGATAGAAACAAACTTTGCTGCTAAACTGGAACCAAAATGGGAAGGAGCATACTTCATATACAATATCAGAGAAACCAGCATCTATATAAGAAGTATGGATAGACATGTCTTGAGAACTCCAGTCCACATCAATCGCCTCAAGATATACCTGCACAAACCATGACTCAGAGAATAGATCAATGTCTCCAGACCCTCATCCTCAGCTCTTTCCAAGCCCTGCCAATTCCCCTACCCCAGTTTCACCAACTTGAAGGAACCCCCATACAATTGATCCAGAAGCATCAAGAGAACCTTACCATTGCCCAGAGGTTGCTTCAGATCCACCATCTACAAGCCTTTTACAATATTGGACAGCTATTGACCGAACAACCTTACATAAGGAGCCCAGCTGGAATTACTCTCAGAGAAGTAAGAACTACCAAATGAATCTACACCCTGAACAATCGAAATGTTGCAGCCTTGATGCAAGCTCACTTCTATCTCAATGATATCCATCAGATGAATGAGACCACCTTTCAGTATATCCTTCAACAAGTGGACACTCTTTTTCCCAAAGAATAAGAAGAGGATCTAGAGCCCGAATGGAGCAACCCTGGTACAGACAATGAAGATGATGGAACAGGCATAGATGCAGAAGTAGCTTATGCCTATTGGGATGATGACTGAAGAACAGTCTGGGACAGACTATCCTTCAGTGGGGGCTGATGTGATGAGCTGCAAAAATGTAGCAATCTCGAAACCTAACCAGGTGACATGAACATTAGCATAGTAACCAGCAACCATTGCTGTGGAAAATGTATAAATAACCCAGATAGCTAAAGAAAGGAAAAACCCTGACAGTGGCTGTCATCCTGACAGTGGCCATCACCCTGACAGTGGCCGTCACCCTGACAGTGGCATTACTCTGACAGTGAATGTCACCCCATAAATAGCATTCTATAGTTAGCCAGATAGCAACTAGATAGCAACCACAAAAGTATAAAATACCCCAGAGACAAGAGTGAATAAACCTCAGTTCCAAAAGTTCAAAAGCAAAAGACAAGTCTGCCTACTACACTTTGAGAGATATGCCTGCCAAAAGCCACTTGATCCTAAAGGAATTGGATTGCAACACTTAGGAGAAATGCCTGCTCTACAGCCACTACTAGGAGATTGTGAGCTTTGTTCATTTCTACTCTGGTCCACTTTCCGATACAAAGAAGTCCGCTGTTTTCTGCCACTTAAGAAATAAGCCGCCATTTTTTGAGTAATTCGCCAGTTTAAGTCTGCCGCTCTCAAAAGCCAGTCCTTGATGCAACTTCGCAGTGAATCATTCACACAAATGAAGCCAGTCTTTGACACAACTTGCCAGCCACCGTTTTTCATGAAGTCCGCCATGTTTTTGTCTGCCGATCCGCCACATTCCGCTGATCCACCTCGTTCATCATCCAAAGACCGCATCGTCCGTTTAAATCGCATTGTCCAAGTAAACTGAACTGCACTGCTTGAACTGCACCGCTCAAACCATACCGATCGACTGCCAGAAAAGGAATCCAATTGACAAAGATCGCTGTCACGCCAGCAACCTGCAAGGAAACTGATCGCCGTCCCCAGAGAGTCTGCGCTTTTAAGGAAATCCGCCTGATTACCCCTTGATCGCCAGGTAGCATGAAATTAGTTCACCGCTCAAAGAAGGAAATCCGCTTGCTCACAAAGGATCAACATACAAATCGCTATCAACCCAAGAATGCCGCCAAATTAGGAAATCGCACGCAGAATTCTCCAGCTTGAATATTATACCACTAGACACCTATACGATACCTGAATATTTTGTTGCTTTTTAACAAAGTAACTGGGGGCTCAAGCCAATCTACACAGCCGCCCAACCTTGTAATTTGCCTCCATTGAGCCAGGCACGTTACAATGTATTTTGCATTGCTTTTTATTCTAGTTTGTATTCTCTTTTTTTTTTAAATATATGTTGTATTCTTTTTTTTGGATTATATATCTCAATGAGTGGGGGTGTTGGGATGGTAACTCAATATACCAATATGTGACCTTATGCCATTCTATCAGATTTAAATCATTCATTAATAATACAAAAAATATGCAACCTATGCAACTTCAATAAAATCACCTCTCTTTATAACATATATACCCATGGGTATTAACTTCAAACTAAACAGATGGATGTAAAAAATATAAAATATTATATATTTCTAAAGTTTTTATAATTCTATATTATAAATCAAGGATTTTGAGCTTAAGTTCAATTTTTATACTTTAGAAAGAGTGCCAGTATCTCTCTTGCCACTACTATCTTCTGCAGAAATATTTAATATAAATAAATATATTTTTAAGAAG
>RBNI01005397.1:0-12641 GCA_003990745.1 Jimgerdemannia flammicorona | reverse complement strand
TTTTTTTATAGTCACTTGGACTCTGCTATTTATTACCAGTCTAATAATAAGTTTACAGTATCTCCTCTCACTACTCGATCCCCATAGGGGGGTCTCTCCCCATCCTCTCCTGAACAAAGACCACCTTCTCACTCACTACTCCAACCCTTCTCCCACTCTGCCTACAGATTTTCTCCACCAATTGATACCTCTGACTACCTTACAACCCCCAACCAAACTATTAGCCTGTCAAGGTATCTTCCATAAGGCTATACTACTACAGCAGTCAGACCCCCAAGCCTAGTTTCCTCCCATCCTCAAAAACAAATAGCCAGTGGCTGGCCAACCTCACCCAAATGACCAGAGCCCAGCCTAATGTGAGCCATTCCTTTCCCACCCCCCCCTACCAGTCTATTCCTCAAATCCTCCCATTGCCCTTACATGTCAACTCCTCTGTACCCTACCCCCAAATGATCCCCAACAGTCTACCAAAAGTCACTAAGTACCTTGCACTCTCCTAGCCAATGTTTAGGTATCTGCATATATCCCCCTTCCTGCCCTACATTATGGCACTCCTTATAGTCGAAACAACCTCCCTTAATAAGGTGATCTGAATGGTAGGATTAAGTGACTCTTGGCAAGTATTCTCCTAAGTATATCAGATAGTTGACTGTTGCTTTCTTCTACTTTCAGAATCTCTTCTTCTTTTCATAGAAAGTAGACTGGAATAGAAAGAGAATAAAGCTCCCAATTTCTGGTAGTAACTCTTGACAGACATTCCTTCTAAGTATACCAGACAATTGACTTTTACTCTTCTTCAGCTTTCTGACTGAGGTTATAACACACTCAGTACAGAGGGTATTTATATATGTTTGAGGCTATGGCTAAATATGGTGTGCTGGGGCTCTTGTATATTACAGGACATGTGCCAGCCAAACTGTTCACATTGAGATAATTCTTGGGTACTAGGTATGTATCATATAATAGATATCAGAGGTTATATATATTATAAATCTTCCTAATTCGCACTCTTCTGGCCGTCCTCTCTCACTGTCAGCGTCAGCCACAACAATCTTCGTGATGTTTCTCCAAAGGCAAGCGGTCAACATGGCCGCCTGACATATATTTCCTGGGAATCCTGTTATGGGTGAACCGGATGTGTGCACATGCAACCCCGACCTGGGCGGCGCAGCAAGCGTTTTCGTCTGGCGTCACTACTTTAGGAGTAATGACGTGACCAAGGTCAAGTGATGAAGATCAGATAGGTTAGCACGCCGCAGGATGTTTGGAAATAATGGTATTTTCGCATGATTCGATTGGTGGATTTCTAGAGTCGTGATATCAAGCACACATATTTCACGACTTTACGATCTTTCCTATATGGGCTGTTAGCGTATCGAAACTCCCAGAAAAGATATACATGGGTTTGGGCCTTTTGCGACAGTCAGGAGAGAAAAGTGGTGGGAGGTGTAGGAACCACGGATGACAAAAAGAAATGGCTACCACACACGGCAATGGGTTTATCTTGTGCCTTCTCGGAAGTTCCCACGCCGAGTCGTTGGGTCAGTTCATGCGGTATGTGTAAGTAGCGTGGATCGTGGGAATGGCGGCGCAGCCGGTGACCATCATCTGATTGTGCGAAACTTAGCCCGAGCGAGCGGCGTTTTCTTCCTTGTCCTCTTCGCCTCTTCGCAACCCCCTCTCGAGAACAAACGAACAACGTTGGCAACAGAACCATGTCTGCCCAAGTCGCCCATCCCAACAACGAAACCAGCCACCTTAACCACCACCCGCCGCTCCACAAGGACGGCGACCCCTCCATCGGCGACGCCGAATCACTGCGCACCACCCTACATTTCTCTATCACCGACAAGATCGGCGGCCTGGACGAGTGCCTAACCGTCCTCAGGAGTTGCAACGTCTCACTGACCAGGATCGAATCGTTAGTATTTTTGGGGGCCATGCGTTTGGGAGAGAAGGTGTGAAACTACCTTTAGAAGAGATACTGAATTGCCATATCATATTCGTCGATTGCCCGTTAGTCGCCCGAGCAAGACCCCGCAGTTCGACTACGATTTCTTCGTTGACTTCTACGCCAAAGACCACAAACAGGTCTCCATTGTCCGCGAAGCGCTCGTCAAAGTCACTAGCCATGTCAAGGTCATCAGCACCGGCGTCTCGGATTCGATCGAAGGTAAGTTAAACGGGACGGCCATGGATGGATCATCTGTTTGAATGGTCGTACTCAAGGAACGAAGGCGTGAATTGCGATCTACGGTTTATGGGGAAAATCTATTGACTCGCCATATCCACAACCCTCCATTTTTCGTCTTTCGTTACGTTTAGGGAGCGTGCCGTGGTTCCCTAGGAAAATGTCCGACCTCGACAGCTTTGCCGAAAAGGTGCTGGAGATGGGCGAGGATCTGAGTAAGCACCAATTCTTTATGAGTAGATACATCCTTCACATGTCGCATCTCGTTTTAACCGCTCACTTTCACTCATCTATCCCAGGCTCAGACCACCCCGGCGCCCAAGACCCTGCTTACCGCGCGCGCCGCTCAGAGATCACGAACATCGCCAAGACTTACCGCAGCGGCCACCCTATCCCGGACATCGCATACACCCCCTCCGAGATAGCGACATGGGGCGCAGTGTTCCGCAGGCTGACGTTGATGTTCCCTACGGCGGCGTGCCGCGAGCATCACTACATCTTCCCGCTGCTGGTACAAAACTGCGGATACCGCGAGGACAATATCCCGCAACTGCAGCAGGTCTCCAACTTCCTCAAGGACTGCACCGGGTTCACACTAAGGCCCGTCATGGGGTTGCTCACAAGCAGGGACTTCTTGAATGGGTTCGCGTTTAGGGTGTTCCATTCTACGCAGTATATTAGGCATCATTCTAAGCCGCTGTATACACCCGAGCCGGACGTGTGTCACGAACTGTTGGGTCATGTGCCTCTGGTACGTTTACTTTTCTCTTGCTCCTGTACCCGCCCTTCTTCATACCCCGTAGCTCACCATCCTTCCCCCACATCCAGTTCGCTGATCCCGATTTTGCGGATTTCTCGCAAGAGATTGGCCTTGCATCGCTGGGGGCTACAGACGAAGACCTTGAGAAGCTCGCAACCATCTACTGGTTTACGGTGGAGTTCGGGCTGTGCCGCGAGGGGGACAAGGTGAAGGCATATGGAGCGGGGCTTCTGAGCTCATTTGGTGAGCTCGAGTACGCACTCAGCGACGCCCCCGAGAAGAGGCCGTTCGACCCAAGCAAGGCCGCTCTGCAGAAGTACCCTGTCACTGAATACCAACCCGTGAGTGTCGCAGGGGGAGGAATAGTTGCTGTTGTGGGTGGGTAATTTTATGTGTTGCTGACACAATAGCTACCTCGATAGGTCTACTTCATCGCCGAGTCGTTCAAGGACGCCAAGGATAAAGTCCGCGACTTCGCGGCATCGTTGAAGCGCCCCTTCTCGGTGCGGTATAACGCATACACCCAGACGATCGAGGTGCTGGATAGCAAGGTGAGTTGATGCAATCTAATTTATGGGAGGGATTACTTTCCCACACATCAACTTACATCACCCCCGCTCGTCTTCGCGATTCCCTCTTGTAGGATAAGATCGTGCGGTACGCGCAAAATATCAAGGACGACATGCGCAATCTCGTCAGCGCGCTGGAGAAGATCTAACCGAGAGGGCTGGGGGCCAAAGGAGGAAGTTGTTTAGACCAAAATCAATCCAACTCTTCTTACAAACTTATCTCTCCTTGTTTCTTCTTCCTGCCCGGAAAAGATTGTATAAAATGCCAATCTTCTCTGTTCGGCTTGTTTCGCACGCCCGATAGTAGTTTCATCCACGTAATCATGCCCTCGGGGTTCCGTTTATAATAACAATGTCACACATTATCTACTTCATTCTTGAATTGTGTGGGGTCTTGGGTGCGTCCGTGCTAGGGAGTACATCAACCTCACGTCACGTGCCTCCACAACGGCCCACGCGTGCTATTGTGTGGGACGACGGGCGATCGCACCTCGCTTGCTGGCCATGCGATTCTCACTGATTCAAAAAAAAAAAAAACTCTTCGGCAGAACCTATTATTCTCACACCCCGTCGATCATTGTTGGCATGTCGGAATCGAAAAATGAATGTTTACGAGTGAGGAGTTTTGACCTTGGATGAGTGCAGTGTGGAGTGACTGATAGTTGCGTTCGTCGCCTGCCATTTGCCATCATTGTCACGAGTTATCCTTTTCAGCACAAGAGGAACGTTTAAACCCGCTCGGATGACGGCCAGTTCTAGTTTGTAACCGCTTTCCTTCATGAACGTGTTTATATTTCACTGACAAGACGTCATCATCGTCATCATACGTGTGGTAGGCGCACCCCATCGAGGGACCTACGACCGGCTGGACTCAAACTTACGCATCAGATGTCTACTGTTGCTATGGCAATTAGTCACCGGCGTGCCACAGAAGGGCGTTGTCTTCGAGGTCGTCGCCGGTGCGCTGATTCACCGATATCTACAGACCTATCCCCACACCCGGTATCATTTTGATGCATGTGGTCTCATTATAGGAAACTCGGGAAAGTGACCACCTCGATAATAAGGGCACATTCAATCTCGCCCCTTGAATAAGCCGCGGGCCATATCCTGATTCCCGAACATAATCATCATTCATTAACACAGATATGGACAGAGCAACATCATTCCATACACGTGCCGTCGATATAGTGCTATTCAACAACCTAAGCATGCGGCGAATCCAACCAGAATAACCCGCTCGCCTCACCAAGCCATGTACCCGCCATCAACGACCATGTCCGAGCCTTGGGTGCGGAAGAGTAAATCAAGAGAAAAAAGAAAATGAGCGAAATTCGTTGGCTAGAAAGACAGAGGAAGACATTGCCGGATTCTCATGTCACTACCAATTGCATCCATCAGTTGTGGCTCGTACCACCTCCCCACTCTTCATCAAATCCTCCATTTTCGCACCCCTCCCCCTTCCTCTCCGCATACCCCACCTCACTCTCTCGCCGCGTCCATCACTGTCGCTCAACTCACCCGTGACAAACGAGCTGGCACTGCTGGCCAGATACACAGCCATTGCCTTCAATTCATGAGGCTTTCCTATCCGTCCGATCGGGGTGTGTCCTTCCCACGTGGCCTTGAGCACGGGGCCATTCTCGCCCTCCTTTTCAAAGAGAGCCTTGGTAAGCCCCGTTTCCATGTATCCTACCGGGGGGAAGGTTTTGTGAGGGTCATTGGTGCAAGCACACTTGATAGCAATACCCGCTAGTTATTTCCCACTCCCCCCCCCCAAAAAAACCCCCCTCCCCGATACACAAAACCTCCCACTCCGTACCCGGCGATAAGCTATTAACGCGGATCCCGCGCGGCGCCCATTCGGTCGCCAGCGACTTGGCGAGCATAATAACGGCACCCTTGGAGGCGTTGTAGGCACACTGCGGCTGCGGGCGATTGACGATGGAGCCGGACATGGAGGCGATGAGAATAATGCTGCCACCTGTAGCCTGTGCGATCATGTGGCTAGGGAGGAGGAAAAAGGAAGGGGGTGCGGTCGTCAGAGAAGGAGACGCAAGATTGAGGCTCTCCGTGCATACGACTACAAGGTAAGTCCAACTCACTTTCCCGCCGCCTGCGCACAGAAGAAAGTACCGTTGACATTAACGTCCATGAGGCGCCTGAAGTCTGCGGCGGGGTATTGTTCCGCGCGGAAATTCTTGACAACGCCAGCGGCAGTAACAAGGACGTTGATGCTGCCGTGCTTTTTGGCGATGGCGTCAAACGTTGTGCGGACCTGCGCGGTTATGGTAGGTTAGCGATGGGGAAAGGGTTGTGAGCAAATACACGGTTGACGCGATGTGCCTTGTCGCGTACTATACCAACCTGCTCGTCGTCCGTAACGTCGCACTCCCAGGTCGTGGCCAAAACGCCAAAGTCGCGATGAATGTCGTTGACGGAATGCTTCCCGAGCTCGGGTAGTACGTCGATGCACGCAACCGAGGCGCCAACCTCAGCGAAGGCGCGCATCATTTCGAGGCCAAGACCGCGTGCGCCACCAGTGACTGTGGAATGGGATAAATACGTAAGGGTATGGTATCTTCCAGCTGCGAGCAAAGAACGGTTCTGTTCAAGGGACGGTGGTTACCGACTGCGGTTTTGCCCTTCAAAGAGAATTGGTCCAGGAGTGACATGTTATTTCGATGTCAAGGGATAAGAGGCAGCGTTGTTGAGAGCAGCCCTAAGATTGGTTGGCCGTGTAACTTGCAGATTCTCTTGATAGCATTACGCCTCGTTGCCGTGGGAGAATTAAGAAAAAGGTAAATGACGGAATTGAGGCAGGAGAGACTACATTCGAACCGCTTGAGCCGCATTATTATTTTTAGCGATTGAAATCCCAATATGCATGAGATGGCTGCTATCAGTTAGTAGTCGTTCTATTAATGTTGGGCAATCAAATTCAGCTGTGTCGCCTAGGGGACCGACTCGCAGTTCATACAAAATCCAATTGACTACAGATTAACGTCTCTTGTTTCATAAAATATCATACATCGAGATGTAAAAGCCCTGAAGCGCCACCTCATTGTCAGAAAAGTGGCCATTTGCCGGCTGTCACCTTCGGACGTGCGTCACCGAAAACGATTGTGCTGAACGATTGTACTGAAAACGATCGAACGCTAACCTCGAACGATAATCGCTAGCATATCCCACCTTCAGGACGTCCGAGTTCCTGTCGACAGAAATGGCATCTATATACATCGTGCTGACCTCTCCCAATGTTATGACTGACGTATGTGACAGGGGCCCTTGCGGGTTCCACGACCACGAGGCCTACAAAGGGGTACCTATTGTGTACACCATTCCAAACAACGTCGCATAGACGGATCAATATCTTGGCCCACGAGTTGCCGAGGCCATCTGCAACCCTCTCTACAATGCCTGGCAGGGCGGACCGGATGCTACTTGGGAGAATGGAGATTTTTGCGTCGGGAAGTGAGTATTCCTTTCCCTAAAGAGGTATTTTTTATTTTATTGCTCACTTGAACTCACACCAAAGGCATTAAAGAAGAGTTTGAAAGGTTAATCAGTAGCTATTTCTATGAGAAATGTATATGAGAATCTATCAAAGCTACAAGTGAACATTTCTTGAATTTTCTCTCCAAAATTGCTACTACAAAGCCAGGGTCTTTCTGAATTATAAGGGATATTATACCAATTAAAAGAAATCATATCTCTATTACTGAGTTCTTCATACATAAGCAAAGATCATTCAATGTCAAGAACTACAAACTACTAGACCCAGTGAAGCCCTTGCTACATTATTCTGACCTAGAAGAGTAATTGAAGAAATATCCAAGTCTGATACTGATAGTCCCAGTACTACTATAAATCTATTACTAAGAATATCAAGTCTATTGAGAATTACTACAGAAGACCTAGTGGTAATTCTATCAAGACTACCAACCTACAGATTGGTCACTAAATTCATCTATCTTAGTGATATTATAGAAGAAACAACTACACATTATTAGCAATAATATCTAAAAAAGAATTACTATTATTATATTATATAGATAATGAAAATAATGAAATAATATCTATAGATAAGAAGATAGTAGCTCTGGTTGACCAAGTAGCTATGCTTACTCAAGTTTTTCACCTCAGTATTAAATAAACAAGTTTATAAAAGATCTTTAAATTACACTATTTAAAAGTAAGACAGACTAAGTAATAATATTTATTAGATATATAAGTAGATATCAATTACTATACTAATAGATAAAATGACTACTAGAACCCAGACAATACTCTTACTAATAATGAGTACTATGTATAAGATTGAAGATCTCTATACAACTATAGACTCTTAAGTAGAAAAAGTCACCACTTATTTTATAGACATAGTTATCTAATAATAATATAATTTTTCAGTATACTCTATTATCTGAAAAACCTATACTGAAATTGATATAAGTAATAAAAGTAAGAATACTCCTTTCTCTACTATCTTACTAGTTATAAGATTTGGTAGGCAATCTTTTAAGTCCTCTTTCTTCTATTATTATCTCCTCTATCTTAGGTTAGTTTTCTGTATCTACAAGAATATAGTGAGAAGAAGATATAGTGATGAGTTGTCTCTTTATTAGTGTCAGATTGGTGTTTTCTATACTTTTTCACAGTTCTGATGCCTTCAGCTATATCTGGAGTATACCCATTTTGGTATAACTTTTTTTTTTTTTTTTTTTTTTTTTTAATGGACTTATGTCCTGCAGATTTTTATTGAAAGGGAACCTAGACTATATAGGCCAAAACCCTCCCCCACCACTCATCAAGCACTGCTCCCCCATTAACCTAGACTAGCTATTATCTAGCAGCTCAACCATGCTAGGCACAGTAGGACCAAAGTTGGCCTATACTTCATTCTGTGTACTATGCTCTCTCTACTACCAGGAGAAACCCAGCCATATGCCAATGACCAAAAGCACATGTCCGAGAACCTAATGTATGTACAAGACCACACTCGAGCCAAATAGAATAGCCCCTGCCACCCTAAAGAGAATAACAGGCAAAGAAAAAAACTCTCATCAAGGCACAACACAGTAGGTAGGACCTGGTTCTTCCAGTCAAGGTGAGTAAAGAACTTACATATGAGGTGGGAGGAGACCCCCAATACCCCACTACTCAAGCCTACAGGCCTTGATCACATTGCTATATCAGCTCCTAGTTCTAGTTGAGTATAGCCAAGATGCTTGAAATGGGTAGCCTTAGGCCCCCCAACCCCCTCTGATGACTGGGGCCCAATCTTGCAGACTACTAAAAGAAGCTGAAAGTGACACCTACCACCTAACCATACCACACCAATCAAAAGGCTCCACCGAAGCAGCACCTGCCCCAGCCCCGATGACTGCCCCCAGCCTAGCACTCTACTGGTTCACCATTATTGCCCTTCCTTCTATCTGTGATAGCCATCTCCCCTCCCATCCCAACAACACCCAAAAAGCAGTCACATATACCAGAACTGTGCTCACTGAGAAGCTCGCCAAAGCCAGAGGGCTACACCATAGACATTGAAGACCTGTAGGTAACTTATACTGAGCACTTGATGCTCAAGGTTGACTGACTCCCTATGTAGCCTGAGACATATATATGTACCAAGACAGTACCTTGTTGGTGATAGCAAAAGGAAAAAGTTGCTACACCAAAACAGATATATCTCAGATGCAGCTGAAGGTACCAGAAATTATGAAAAAGTAGAGAAGATACTGATTTGATACTGATAAAGGGACAACTCATCATCATTGCCTCCCTCCCACTATGCTCATGCAGGCACAGCAAACCAACTTGAGGTAGAGGGGGTAATAATAGGGGAAAGGAGACTTGGAAGGTTGCCTACCAAACCTTGTGACTGGTAAGGTAGCAGAGAAAGAAGCACCCTATTTTGGTATGACTCCTTCTTCCTTTTGCTATCATCAATAAAATATTGTCTGATATATTATAGGCTATATATAAAGTTAGCTGATCTTAGGTGTCAAGTGCCAGTATAAGTTACCTGCAAGTCCTCAGTATCTGTAGTAGGGCTCTCTGAGCTTTGACAAGCTTTCTAGCAAGTATAGTTCTGGTATAGATAACTGCTTTTCAGGTAGAGTTGGGATGGAAGAGGAGATAGTTATCACATATAAATAGAAGGGTAATAATGATAGATCAGTAGAGTATCAGACTGAGGGCAGTTATCAGGGTTGAAATAGATATTATCTCAGTGAGATCTTTTGATTAGCTGACAGAGAGTGAGATAGTGTAAAGGCTAGTATTCTGGCTATACTTAACTAGAACTAAGAGCTGATATAGTAATACAATCAAGACCCACAGGCTTGAAGAGTAAGACCTCTCTCATTTAGCAATATTCAACTAGAACCAAGAGCTGATACAGTAATATAATCAAGGCCTGCAGGCTCAGAGAGTGAAAGTAGGGCTTTTTCAAGTCTTAGTCCATATGTTAGTCCTTTTGAAAGTATTCTGCATATAAGTTCTTTACTTATCTGCTTGCATCTATTCTGTCTTCTATTGGCTAGTTGGGGTTTTTTCTTTACCTTAAACCTTTGTTTGGAATTCAGAGGGCTATTCTTTATTCAGTCTCAGTATTGCTAGATCTAACATATAGGTATACTCTCATATATAGTCACAATAATCCAGCCCTGATAAATAGATAAGTCTAGTCTATATAGTGAGAGTTAGTATATCTGATATATATATATAGTAGGAATAGTAGGACTATAGGACAATTCAGTAGCCTAGGTTAATGGGGAGATAATATCTGGTAGGTAGGGGGGAGAGTTTTGATCTATATAGTCTAGGTTCTCTTCTAATAAAATCTATGAGATACTGAGTCTATAAAATAAAAAAAGTGATAGAAGTAATGACTGTCTTAACTATAAAGTTTACCCAGTTGCTATGGGTCTAAAGGAGCTACTTATACAATAGTTTTATAGTTCTGCCTATATTATTAAAGTTAGAATCAAGTTTAAGAACTTCTGATTTTATAATAATGGTAAAATAGACTTAGAAGTCTTTGCAATAAGATTAAAACCTCTCCTAAATATTATAAGAGTAGAATATAGTTAATGAGAATAAACTATAAATAGAACTAGAGTATTATACTTCTTTAATTATCTCAAGATAGTTATCAGAAAAGATCTATAAATAAGAATTACCCTATAATTGTCTATATGAGCAATAGTATCTAGGATAAGCTATTACTAGAGTACATACTATTCTAGCAGTCCAAAGACTAAGAGACAATAGAAATAATAATAAAGAAGATAAGTAATAATAATTTAAAAAGAAGTATAAACTCAGAGTGATTTCTGGAAATCATAAGAAGGATACAAGAGACTATCTAATAAAGAAGTTAAAGAACTTAAGAAAAAAAGAATATGTTTCTACTATAAGAAAACTGGATATATTCTATAACTATTCTGATAAAAAAGCTATTGAGATGGTAACTTGATATATTAATATATAATTGGTAATTTCATCAGTCTTATATTATTCATTAGTGATATATGAAATATATGTCCTATATAAGCTCAATAAAAATATCTCTCTTTTCAATAAAAGTTATGAGCCCCACTAGTATTAAGTAGATATAGTAATATATATATATATACATATACCTCATAAATATATATTATATAATATATACTAAAAATGTCAGACAATCAATCTAATAATACAAGCAATATAGATATACCAACTATAAGTATTTCAGCAATGAGAGCAGTCTCTGTTATAAGTATAAACACAACCAAGAGATCTATTCTAATCTTCAATGGAAAAGATTATGCCATCTGGATATTCTATATGATAAATCTCCTAGACAAATATAGCTTAGCTGAGTATATGAAGTCACAAGTACAGATTTAAGACTATGATCCTGTAAACAATTACTGAGCATTATATGAGATTGTATTCATATTGTCAAACTCATAAATGAAGCTTATAATACATATAGATATAACTAATGAAGTGGTGGAAGCTCTATACAATTATCATATGTAAGTATCCACATTGAATAGATTCCATTTGAAATCTCAGCTATTCAATCTTTAAATAAAGCCTAAGAAGAACATCTATAAATATACCAATTATATCAATAATCTGGTAAATCAAGTGAATTCTCTCAATATATTTGTAGATTGTATTAGTAATGAAGATAAAGTTATAGTATTTATAAGGAGACTTTTAGATATATATAATATTATCATCATAGCTATATATAAGAGTAGTACTCTCACAAACTATGTCTATATAATAATGAGCCTTATGAATGAAGAAATATGCTAAGGAAATAATGCTGAAGATAATGATAATAAAAGGATATTCTACAGATTCTACAGATATAGCACCAAATGAGATCAAAGGTATAGTCAATAAAGCCAATGAACTCAAACCTAAACTCAATAATATAATAGCCAATAAATTAAGTATAATGACTACTATAAATACTATAGCAAGTATGGATATAGGAAACATTAATATTATTACTAGGAAAATGAAAATAAGTATAAAAATCAGTATTGGCAATGTGAGAATAGTAGAAAGAACTATCATAGAAATAGCAGAAGCCAGTATAGCAATATAAATTACTAATATAATAACTGATAAAAGCAGTAATCTATTTTTTGTACAAGCCATCAGTTCTGCCATCAGTTCTTTTATATCTATGAAGCCTAGCAAGGATGATAATTTTAGACTAAAAAGTCTCACTAGTACTAGTTCTACTAGTGTGAGATTTACTATCAAATCTACTAATCTATTATTTATGAATTCTGGTCAATAGCAAAAGCAAAACACTTTTCACCTGATGAAAAGTGGTAATGATATCAGTACTTTCAGCAGTATAGATAGAAAAACTGCTAACCATATATTTACTAAATATACAATAAATATAGCTGATGATAATAATATCTAGTTAATAGATTCTAGAGTCACACAATATATATATAATACTATACAGAGAATGGTTCTCTATATATCAACTATTCAAATACTCTATACTCATCAAGTTGGGAGATAATAATATCATCTATACTCAAGAAAAGAGAAATATCTTTTTTTTTTTTTTTTTTTTTTTTTTTTTTTT
>RBNI01005396.1:0-12641 GCA_003990745.1 Jimgerdemannia flammicorona | reverse complement strand
AAAAAAAAAAAAAAGGTATGGATATTTCAGATGATAGTGGCTCTGGAATTGGAGACACAAATGCTTTCTCCAGGGCTATCTTCCATAGCTCATCTGTTGATATTTCAGAATATTTTTTGTGCTTTCTGAGAGTTGCAGGAGGAGAGAGAGGTGGGGATACTGGAGGAGGTGTTTTGAAAAGTTTCTGTAGATCAATACAGCTGCTCTCATCAAATGGAAAGATGGAAGCTGGACTTGAATGGTTATCCATGATGATATAGAGAGTATAATTCTTCAGAACAGACTTATATAAATAGTTGTTATCAAGGTCTTTTAATTCTGAAAATAAAAACTTATATTTGATCTCATAAAATAAATAATAATCCAGTATAATACAGATCTCAGTGGAAGTGTATCAGATGATTCAATCAATATTAAACAAATACTGCTAATATATAATCTGACAGCTTTGTCTGTCCAATAAAACAACTCCACTCTTTGCCATGGATAATCTCATTGCTACAATTTCTATCTGATTTCACTGGCTTGCTCAAGTTATATCATCACTGGTATCTAATAGAGGCATAGCCTGGACTACTGCCATACTAGTAACAGACTGTATCATTTCTATAGTTATAATGCTGCTTCTGTAACAGATCCTCAGGATGCTTGGGCTTATTCTTGAGCTGGCCATATTTATAATAGCTGTGGTAGCTGCATTTGGCATTATATATATCTTTGCCAAAAGTGTTTACAGGTATGAATAGCTCTGTATTGTTAATTTTTTATATATATACTACTAATGATAATGTTCTTCCTTCAGCATATTCAGTGCCTAACTGAAGATCAATAACAATTGAGAATATAAATACTATATTGTATATTGATTTTATGATAGTAAATTGATCAGTATTTTGGGATCATTACTTGTGAGGAATATGTAAATATGCATAGATATTGTTCTGTTAATATTTCGTTTTTTGCCTGAGATAGGTATTCCAATAAGCAGGTCCTTAGTCTTCTGAGGATTCTGTTCATATTCTTCCAGCAAACTGTTGACTGATGGATAGTGATCCACAATCACAGTAGCAATGGCCTCTGATACACTATGTATCTGCTGTAGTATAATATACTATGTAGTGATAGTATTATATCCCTTCTGTACCTTTGGAGCTGCTATATGTTTTTTGTTGACACATATATCTCCTAGTAGCTATACAATCTACTGTACTGAATTATCAACAGTATGCATTTCTATAATAAAGCATTGTTGTGTTATTGCCTATAACTGGATCAATTGTTCATCAATTTCTCCTAGTCCCTGGATAATATACAGAATGCACTGCTCTGGAAAATACAGCTGCATCTCTTTAGCATATTTGCAAAGGTCTGTTATCTTGTCTATCACTACTAGAACCCATAAGTCTCCATGAGGCTCTCATGTGATACTGCACTTCACTGGATGATCTGCTCCCTCGATAGTAGCACTATGCTGCTCTAGTCTCTTACAGATCAATGCACTAAGCAGCAACACCAGAAGGTTGTTTTCTATGTGGACAGTTGCACCATTAAGATGTTTGGGTATAATTAGTGCTCTGCAAACCCAACCCAATTAATCTGAAACCCGACCCATAAAACAGTCAACCCAGAATTAGACATTACCCATCTTTAACCCAACCTGGAATTATATGTCACCCATCTTTAACCTGATCTGAAATTATACATCACCTATCTTTAACCTGACTTAGAATTATATGTCACCTGTCTTTAACCCAACCTGGAAAGATACATTACCCATCTTTAACCTGATCTGGAATTAAACATAACCTATCTTTAACCCAACCTGGAAATGTACATCACCTGACTCATTATTTACCCATAACCCAAACCTGAATCTGACCCCTGAATCTAACTCTGAACCTGATCCCTGAACCTGACCCTGAACCTGAACCTGAGCCTGAATCCGACCCTCTGAACTCTGCCCTGAAAAAATGATTTGGATAATATTTGGATAATATTCAGAGCAATTGGAAGTGAAAAATATCTAAAGACCACTAAGAATCCAAACACATGCAAGTACGAATTATATTTACACACAAGCTGTTTCGATGTTCAGTCACTAGCTCACCAGCAATAGAAAAAATATATTCAGATAGAACAGATGTCACTGAAATAGCAAGATAATCACAAGCCATTCATGAAAGATTAGGATATACTGACTGATTTCACTACCACCAATCCAGTATATCTATATGAGGATCAGCGGGATTCTCTGACAAATAACTAAAACAGAGAAATATGAGTAAAAATTAACCAAGCTAACCCAAAAACATAAAAACAACACCCACCATTCAAGCTTATCATCTATATCAATATGCTGTTTCTTTTCATATATTGAGTTGATAAAATCATCAGCATCATGGGATATTGAGGGTATAATGACAGCATTAACAGACTTATACTCTTTTTCTCAGATACATTCCGTCTGATTCTTCCATTCATCAATTAAGGATTTTTTCCATTGTTCATGACAGAAATAATACATATTGATATATAGATCTAAGGCCAAAGCTATGCTGTATAATGGTGTTATCTTGCAGTAGTACTTTAGAAGTTTTGTATATACATTCTCAGCAGCGATAAGCATTATCTATAAAAAATAAAAAATAAATAGAAATATATACATATTACTTCCCAATTACTTACTAAATTAGTTCCTAAATTCACAAATAAAATTACTTTCAAAATCATATATATACCTGATTAAAATGTTCACTAGTTTGATATGTATCGATGACATCTTCAAGATGATCACATAGCTGATTAAATAGTGAGATACATAACAGCTGCTATTATAGGATACTTCAAAGCTGACATCACAGTTATCACTTTGGCAAAAGGCTCAAGAAATCAGCAAATCAATTTAAATTGTTGCCATGCATCTTCAGATATATTACTCATTTGCTTATCTATGACACACAATATATCCAAGCCCTATTTGGATGTAATATCAATTTATTTAGTACCAAAATACTTCTAAATCATATTCCAAAATCTATACAAATAGATTCAAAATCTTACCTTATGAATCTCCAGAGCACATGCTAACATTTTATATGTAGAACTCTATCTCATCATAACATCTAAGAGAGGCTTCAAAATGGGAATTCCAGAGGATTCACAGACTTTCGCCAGTTGTGCTTATTGTTGTGCTGAATTTTGGATCTTCTTTATCAACTCCCATAGCTTTCCAATGGACTCGCTAAGAGAACCAAGAGTATTATGAATGACAAGATTCAACATATGCCCGAAACAGTATACATGAGCAAGCAGATGATGGAGATTCTCAAACAGAGTATCATTGTTACTAGCATTGTCCCAAACAACAGCAATGATTTAATTGTCACTAGGTAATAAATCATCTATTACCAGCTCCAGACTTTTCACAAGATTTGCACCCATGTGTATTATTTCGCTGATATTTACAAAGTCTAAGATAATGTCATGTATCTTCCAATCACTGTTAATCTAATGGGCTGTTATTCCAAGGAAGGCCTTGATGTTAATATCTGATGTCCAACAATCAAGTGTAAGTGACACCTTTAACTTGAGCCCTGCTAGCCTTGCTTTTACTTGAGTCCACAATAGTTCAAATTCCTTTTGAATAACTCATGAAATCATATCAGCTGATAGAAGGGCCAGATCAGAGCATAATATGTAAAGGAGATACTTGAAGCCAGCATTTTCAATAGTGGAGAATGGCTGATATCTAGTGACAATGAAGTTGGCAATTAATTGATGGAAATTTTTATCACTTAAAGTCTTACTAGTGTGTTCCTATTTGTAATAATAAAATTTGATGAATTATTTTTCTAATAACCTCCTAAGTACTTTCCGAATTTCATTCTATTCATACTCACAATATCATCTTTCTTAGACCAGCGAGGATTCTCAGCATGCTGGAGAGATAAGAGCATGGCATTGTGATGCTTCCAGAGATGTCATTTAAGATTGTTGATATTGCCATCCTTCAATATATAGCTCCAAGTCATGCAATGGTTGCAACTGATGAGCTTACTTTGTAAATTCTATTTGAATAGAGAGATATGAGACTATATTAGAACCTCAACTGCTTACAACCAACTACCCTTATGACTGACCACCCTTATGACTGACCACCCTTATGACTGATGAGACCAACCACCCCTATGAATGCAACTATTAGCACAATATATAAAACTACCTTTGTGGCATAATTTCACACATCAGGTTTTGTTTTTATTTTTATTCTTATGCTCATTGGTGATAACAAACTAGTGGAGATA
The DNA here is from genome assembly GCA_003990745.1 of Jimgerdemannia flammicorona. Taxonomy (NCBI): domain Eukaryota; kingdom Fungi; phylum Mucoromycota; class Endogonomycetes; order Endogonales; family Endogonaceae; genus Jimgerdemannia; species Jimgerdemannia flammicorona. The sequence goes on along the minus strand of RBNI01005396.1, from coordinate 8,337 downwards.
TCTGATATATCCTCTGATATATCCTCCAATATATCCTCCAATATATCATCCAATGGTTCTGAGATTTCTCCTAAATATACTTCTTGATCTTTAGATATTTCGAAAAGTGTTTGATGATGGCAGAGACTGGAAGCTTGAGTGGGAGGCCAAGAGCTGGAAAGTGGCTAAGAAGTGGTGAGCTAGTGAGTGGCAAACTGGGGAATGAGCTGGGGGAGAATGAGCTGGGGGGGCAGTGAACTAGAGGGCAGAGAGTTGGGGGGAGGTGGTGAGCAGTGGGGAAAGCCAGGAACTGTGGGGCCTGAAACAGAAGTCAGTGAGCTGGGGGGCAGTGAGATGGAGAGCAGCGAGGTGGTAGCATAAGGTGTGATAGCCAATGATCAATTGTAGACAGAGGATGGATGAATAAATATATATGGGTGGTGAACTAGTACCCATCATACAACTGCAAACAGCAAACATACTTATGGAGATTCAGCATATTCTGCATAAGCCCTGATTGAGCAAGGTTTGTAATGATGTTTGAGTGAGGTTTGTAGTATGTTTGAGTGAGATTTGCAGTGAGGTTCAAGCAAGATTTGTAAGCAAGATTAAAGTGAGATTTGCAAGTAAGATTAAAGCGAGATTTACAAGTAAGAGTGAGATTTGCATAAGCCAGGCTTTGTAAGCCTTGTGCTTGTATGCCTGGACAAGCTCAGTTACAAGCTGATATGATGTGTATATAAGCTGATATCATGTGATATCAGCTATCAGCTGAACTTGCAAGCATAAGGCTTGCAAAGCCTGGCTTATACAAATCTTGCTTTAATCTTACTTGCAAAATCTTGCTCGAACCTCGTGCAAATCTTACTGCAAATCTCGCTCAAATATACCACAAATCTCACTCAAATATTATTGCAAACCTCACTCAACAGGGCTTACACAGAATCCACTGAATCATGCAGAGAGGAGTGGAATACAGTGAGGAAAGCTCCAGATTGTAAGTGTAAGTATAAGCATAAGTGTAAGCTTTGCTCCACTCAGTCTGACAAGCTAATAATAAGCTGATATCACATGATATCAGCTATCAGCTGAGCAGAGCAAAGCTTGCACTTATACTTATGCTTATACTTGCAATTTGGAGCTTCCCTCACACTCCTCTTGCACAACCCTCACATATTCCTCCACCTCTCTCACTCTCATTTCTCAGATTGCAAACAACATGCAATTTAGAAATAGGTTCAAAAGAGATTTCGAAGAGATTCTGAAAGAGATTTCGAAAAGATTCTGAAAGAGCTTCTGAAAGAGATTCCGGAGAGATTCTGAAAGAGCTTCTGAAAGATGTTATAGCTTTTGAACATTTAAGATATCCAAAGCTTACTTTCGCCTCTTGTTCTTTTTACCTCATCCTTCACTTCACCTCATCCTTCACTTTGCCTCACTTAATTCACTGCTATGTTGAGAAAACGTGGATATGACCACCTGGCTAATAAGTATTTACTTGGTCTCCACAAGCTCAACATGCTTCAGCTCACTATCCCAAAGCTCAGTGCCCTAAAGATGCCCAGCTTGCTAACACCCAGCCTGCCAAGCTTGCTGACACCCAGTCTGCTGAGCTTGCCAACACCCAGCCTGCTGAGCTTGCCAACACCCAGATTGCTAAGCTTGCTGACTTCCAGCTTGCTGACCCTCAGCTCCCTGATCTCCAGCTTGACCACCAGCTCACTGCTGGTCTGCAAGTATAAGGTCCCCCACCAGATCTCAATAACACAGCTCAAAAAATTTAGTTTTTTTTTTTTTTTTCTTTTTAAATCAATGTCCGAATTTTTTTCCTAATAACATTCGAAATATACATATCCTCCAGCTTCTAAGCCTAGGCCGGAGTGCAAATATTGCTACAATTGCCATTTTTGCCATCAAGTTTGCCTAAGCACTATCTGGAAGTATTGCCAAACCAATTTCCCAGATGTCCCAAACCTTACAGAGAAAAGGCCTTACAAATTGAACATTAGACATGCTTTTGCTGTGGCCAATAAACATATTAAGAAAGTACATGATGACCAACTGAGACAAGAAGTCATAAGAGTGATAGAAAACCATGGAATATTCATCATACCACACTGGCTTCAAGGTGAATGCCAAAGCATAGAACAAGTGAGGTTGTCCAGATGGAATTGTTGTCATAGATAAACATGAAAAACTGCTGGCCATATTTGAATGAGAACCGGTGAAGAATGATAAAATACTTTATATGTGACTGATAGATGGCAGGCTTGTGCATTTTGTTGAGTGGAGTGATGGTGGAGGAGATGGAGAGGTGGGAGAGGTTGGTGTCAGTGGAGGGGTCAGTGCTGGTGGAGAGGTCAGTGGAGAGGTCAGTGTGGGGGAGGTCAGCATGGGAGAGGTCAGTGCAGGGGAGATCAGCATGGGGGAAGTTAGTGTGGAGGAATATGAGGAGATTGGCATGGGGGAGGTTGGTATAGAGGAACATGGGGAGGTTGGCATGGGGGAGGTTGGTGCAGAAGAGGTCAGCATGAAGGAACATGGGGAGGTCAGTGTAGGGGAGGTCAGCATGGAGGAACATGGGGAGGTTGGTACAGGGGAGGTTGGCATAGAGGAACATAGGGAGGTCGGTGCAGAGGAATATGGGGAGGTTGGCACAGAGGACAAAATGGAGATTGGTATGGAGGAGGTCAGTGCAGAGAAGGATATGGAGGAGGAGGATATAGAGGAAAGCAGTTCGGAATATATAGAGGAAGATGGTTCAGAATATGAGAAGGAGGAGGATCAGTTGGTTTATAGCAATGAAGAGTAAGATCTGTTCACACCAGTAAGTCCTTTATTTTCCTGATTTACTTTCTATTTATTTCTGATTTCATTTTGATTTTTGATTCCTAATTATATTTCTGTTTGTTTATATCTTAGATGTGTAATATATTTTTTTTGGTACCTTGTAGCTTAAAGGTAGATTAAAGATGAGTCTGTGTCAGGTTAAATACAGCTCAAGGTCAGGTTATGTATATTTCTCAGGTTGGGTTAAAGACAGGTTATGTATAATTCTGGATCGGGTTAAAGACAGGTGATGTATATTTCAGGTTGGGTTAAAGATGGGTGACATTTAATTCTGAGTTAGGTTAAAGATGAGTGACATATAATTCTGAGTCAGGTTAAAGACAGGTGACATATAATTCCAGGTTGGGTTAAAGATAGATGATATATAATTCTGGGTCAGGTTAAATATATACACAGGTTGGCTCAAGTTGCAATACACTAGGTATGATTAAAGAGTGGAATTTATTTATTCACTGATCTAACAACTATTTATAGTTTACTATGACTATTTTGATATGTTTGATATATGATTCTATGAGCTACTCAACAGCCTCCTTGTGAGCAGCTGTGTCATCATTGGTCAAGATGAGTGTGCTGTCATACAACTCTACAAATAGAGTGCTATATACTGCCATTTTTTCATCCATATAGCTCAGATCTACTGCAAGCTTTTGCAGATAGTGTGAATAGGATAGAAACAGCTTCACATCCACACTACCAAAGTATGTATCATTGGTATCTACAACCTACTGTACTTTGGCTTTGATCAAATCAGGCACCCAAGAGAGCAGGCCATCTCTGCAGACATCATAGGCATGGTCAGCTAACATGCCTATCTAGATGAAACTCTTTGATTGTTAGAGAATTGTATACTTAAAATCCATATGATGAAAATACACAAATACCTACTTGGATCTGATCAGCTGGCTATAGTGTGCATAATTGCCAAGATCTTTCTTCAGCCTGCCAAGCACTTGTTTGAAGGTAGTTGGTCCATTATCAGGATCTTGCATCTTGACATTATACTGCATGAATTTGAAAATCATTTTGGAGGACTCAACTATGAGAGTTTCCATTGCTGTAACAGTTTCTGGGATGATAATATTTGCCATACTGTGCTTCAGTGCAGCATTATTCTTGCAGTGTTCTGGCCATGTTGTGCTTTGGACATGACCATCCAGATTATGGAAGGCTTGAAGCAGATCATGGAGATTAGTGGTTTTTAATAGGAATCTGAGAAACACTTCAGCCAGATCCGAAAGATTAGTAATGATCTTTGGGATTGTTTCCACTATTGATGTATGGCCAGAGAGCTATACTGGAGAGTAGATGAATATATCAAAGATGCATGTGAGTGCAAGTATAACAAACCCAAGGATGTGAATGAGTAAGGCCATAGTAGTAAATGAAATTTATTCTCTGAGCAGTGATTCAGTATCAAATTTATATACTATATATATCAGATGATAGACAATATGTATTTGTCTTATGTATCCTAATCTGCCTCCCTTTTGGTAGAGACAACATTCCCACAGGCTTTGTGCTCTCTCATATGGTGGACTGCTCTAAATGTGGGGAGCCCTCTTGGCTGCTTTCATATCTAGGATTGCCCCATCCATGTTTTGCATACATGTTACTCAATTTTCCCTTAGAGTTGACTGGAGATTCTGATCAAACTCTCTTTCTAGTATTCTGGCCCTCTAGGGGATAATTCGTGAACCAGGTGTCTGTATGCTCTTTGAAAATACTTTACAGAAAGCAGTTTGTAGCATCAAAGCTATACAGTTTACACAGCACACTAATAAAAAGGAATATATATTCTGAGTAAGCAGACAAAACAACAGTGTGATCACAGAAAATTAGATAGTGTCATGTGCTGACATTGTACATACTCTATCAAGCTCTCCATTATATTTGGCAACTGCTTTTTTCCACCTTTGCCAGATGGTCCAATAATCCAGTTATGCAGACCATAGAACTCTGCAAGATATTTCAATCCCTGGCCATTGGCCACTATACACTACTTCCATCTAGTCCAGAATCCAACATCTACTTGTGAAAAGTGATTTTTTACATACATATATGCAGATATATTGAGTAATGCATCACCAATGAGTTCAAAGCTCTGTTTTTTCATGGAAAATGCATAGATCAATAAAGATGTCTAAAATAATTACAGAAGAATAGTCACCATTCCTACCTTATTGTCTTCATGACCTTGTCTAATGAAGGGTATTGATGAGCAGTATACAAAGGCCTGAACAAAGGTCTTATATATATTATCTCTCTCTCTGATAACAGGAGAGGAACTATCAGGCAGATGAATGTGATTGACAAATGCCTGTACAAATTCCAGAAACCCTGGTTATAATATTATAATAATATCAAATCCAGTTTCCATTTTTTCAATCAGTGGAGGAGAGAATTGTATTTCCTTTATATATTTGCAAAACTATGGAATAGATATAAGGGAGTGTCTTGCTAATTTTTTATGAATACCAATCAATACTGTATTTTTAATATTACCAATCTACATATAATATATGTTGGAGAACACAAACTCTTCCTTGTTGATATATGCAAATATGAGTATTACAACTAGATATCCTCTGATCATGCTCACAACAAGGTTGTCAAATATAGGAATGATAAGAAAATTACACCCTAGCCATATTCTCAATATATGCCAGGCAATACAGTTTAGAATACAGATATATTGTAGAACCCTCTGGTCTGTCACTCCATAATACTACTCAATAATATTCTGTATATATTTTGCCCACCTAGGTGAATACTGCATAAGATTCAACAGTGCATCAAATATCAAAGTTTTCTTATCAAGTACCAATAGTTGTATTGCTGATGATAGAATAACAGAGATGTTCTATTCAATTTCCTCATCTATAGTAGCTCATGCAGGGTATTTTAATGTGTATATATATAGATAGATTTATTTAATGAGATTGTGGTAGAAGGATGGAGTTACCATCTACAAGAAGGTGCTCTTTTATACATTTTATTCAGTGGATGATATCTTCAGTAAAGCAAGATATGAACTGAAACAGCTATTTGCATCCACACCCAGAAACTCATAGAACTCCAGGAAATTCCCAGTATAACACAAGGCATTGTAAATGGCTGTTTGCTATTCTGGTGACATGTGCTGATTATCTGACTGATACACACTGGCTAAGGATCTAATTAATTCAACAGCCTCAGTGATATCTGAATATGGAGTTGGCACTTTGCTTGATTTGTAATATTCATCCTGGAAATATTTCAGCATATATGCTTTGAGCTGGGTGTATGGAATGACAGATTGCTATCTGATGGGCAAACATGCCAGATATTCATCTCTATAACCTCTAAGCCTTGGTAGGAGACATGGTGATATTTCTGCTTACCATCTTAAATGCTTGCATCTTTTTAGAATATTGCAGAGTATGTATGAAAGTGGTGTTTTTCCTATGTCTCCTTCTTCTCACCCCTAGAGGAGGAGTATATTGGTGTTACATCATATACTAGACCAATATAAAAGTCAAATCCAGCAGAAACAGAAATAAGACTGGCTGGCCACTGCATTATCTCTCAGCTGAGCCATAATCTTACTAATAAATACAGCCATCATTGGCCAATGCAATACTGAAGGCATTACCTACAGCAATGGCTGTGATTGGGGGCAATGGTGCTGTTGTTTTGGTGCTAAATGTAATGACTATACCATGCTCTCTATGGATGAATGTGTGTATTTTTGCAGCTGTAATCACCAGGTCTTGCAAATTTCCAACCTTGATTGGAATCTTCATAAAGTCAGACTTTTATTGTTCAATGCCTGTCTGGATCACATTATTGAGACCCCATGCAAACACAACTCCTTTTGCATCAGTTGCAAATAAATAGAAATATCCTGATGTAATGCACATGATTTTCTGGAGATTGAGAGCCCATGGCTAGGCAATCTGCTGTGCATAGTGCTCAAAACAGCTCCACCCAAGCTGATATTGCTTGCCATGCCCCTAGGTCAACACACGCTCACTAGTTGTGAGTGCAAGTACATATCCTATATCAGCTGCAATTGTTGCAAATTTCTCTCTCCTTTGCAGTGCAAACTGTTGATTAATGCAGGCTGTCCCATTGGGACTGCATGGCATTCCACATCCAAGAGTGCCCCCTATGCATACAGATCTCCCTTGGTACTCAGAGTGATTGTGAACTGCCAGCTATAGCTTACGGCTACTACATCCACACCCCCTAGTACTATAACTATAGCTGACCCATCTGAATCTCCATGACCAAGTGCTTCATGATCTGTGCAGCCCTATGTCCACACCTGTACAGCAGACAAATTTGTATGAGGCTTCTGGCAGCATGTTGCAAACAAAACTACAAATTCTACATACCCTACTACTGGTGTCAATGGCTGCACAGTATTCAGGGCCTGCACAAATATATATCCAAAATGTCTGTATCTATGGCCAAGGCCTTAGCTGGAGAATCCTGGTGCATATAGACTGTGCCACTGGTTGTTTTTCTGACTGGAAGTGCATTGATGTATACTATTTATCTGTACTCTAAAATATTTTAATTGTGCTTTTTATATATGTAGCTACTAGTGAACATGTGCACTGTCCTATGAGTCTTCCAGAAATCAAGGTTTCTGGAAGACTTGTGGGAAAATTCAGGTGACTGGACTGTGAATTTTTGGCCTCAGTTTAAAACAGTGATATTACATATGGGGCTACAATCCATCACTTTTTGCCTATAATACTATACATATTTACATATATTTTGAAAGTAGTGAAATCATACTGGCATAACTGTCCCTGTGATTTTTATATATACAAAAAATCAACAGTCCTTGGCCCACTCAAAAATTATTTTAATGGCCATCTGTACTGCATTTATATTTATTATTTGCAAAATGCCCACCACTATTGGAATTATTGGAGCAGTTAGATATGAGCCTGGCCAACTAACCAACAAACTGTTCATGGCAATGGTGTCTAAGACTCAATGGATAATCACAGTAAAGCTGAAGCTAGCCTTGGAATATGTGGTGCTTGTCAGCAGAGGGGGTGCTTGGTCAGATCAATACAGGGCATTGCATAATACAGAGTAGCAAAATTTCCTTTTCTGACAGCCTTCTTGCTACTTCAACAGAGCATATTGCCATCCACATATTTCTTGAACACTACTGTGGTCTGAATCTGTCCTTTCTATGTAGATTTAGTGGGTGCTTGTTTCCCAAATTCATAGGAACTAACTTTTTGAGTGATAAAGTGTGAATTACAAACCAGTGCTATGATAGGTTCCAAAGAGTGGTGGATTTTGACCCATGCCATGAGATCCAAGATGCCATCAATGGTGGAGCTGTTATATCTATATATTGAAATATGTAGGTTATAACTTGATATATGATGGCGCAGCCTTCCTTGACTACGTCATCATGTAAACGTCACTAATGGCGACGCATAAAAGTGTGTAAGAATTAGCAATAAACACTTTGCTTCTCTCTTTTTTTTTTTTTTT
>RBNI01005395.1:0-12643 GCA_003990745.1 Jimgerdemannia flammicorona | reverse complement strand
CTCTCACCTTAATACCTTCTCCTGCAGCCCCAACCACTGCCCCTCCTCAAATACAAAAAACCAATGACCCACTAGTCCCACCCATATTGCTAATACCCACCCTACAGTGAGCCAACTATCACTCATCCCACCCACAAGCCGAGATCTCAAGTCCTCCTAATGACCCCCCTCCCCCATCAGCCTATGCCCCACACCCAGTCTATCCCCTATTTCAGTCCAAAATTCCCCCAAAACCTCACACTCTCCCAGCCAATGTTCTGGCATATGTATATGACCCCTAGCTCGCCCAACCTCATAACACTCCTCACAGTCAAATTGTCCACCATCTACCAAATGCCCCATATGGAAATTCAGCATAATATTCCTCTGCAACATTCTCCACTATACCACCCAGAACTTAGGGAGAAGCCACCTCTGTACCTCTGCACTCCAAGACCAGATTCTGGCCCAGTCCCACTCCTCGCCGATCTCTACTGCCTACCAGCCACTCGGCCAAAGATCCTGGCCAAGCCCCTGCTGACACTCTACTCCTTCCCCAATATTGAACGTATCAAGTGGAGCACCCCCTAGGAGCAATCTATCCCAATGTCACATATTAGGCCCCCACACTGCCTCCCCCTCATTGCCTTGCCAGCGCAGGCCAATTTGGTATACTCCATCAGCTATACCCCACCAAAAGCCCTTGAACCACAGCTGCTGAATTCCATTCAGCCCCACCAAAGAGAGCAGATCTCTGGAGGACACCCAAGGGGATGTTCACATCTCTCATACCTTCTACAGCAGAGGTACCCAACCACTGCCCTGCAGCTCCACAGCTCTCTTCAACCACCAGGCTCACAAGCAGTGCAGCCTCTTAGGAAAGTCCACCAGTCCAAGACCTCCCCTGACTACCAGTCTTGCAAGAGTATTCCAACTGACCTGGGACCTCCTCTCCACTCAAATCCAATCCCTAGCCACCTTCTTCAGCTTTTTCACTACCCATGCTGGGAAGTCGAGGTGATATGCCACATACCACAGCTTGGGGAACTAATATACATTCAGAATTGACACCCACCCTGCTAGAGAGATATGGCAGCCTCTCCATCCTCGAAGGGTCTCCCCCCAAATGTTCACCCTGCTCTCCCACCACACTCATGGCAAGACAGAACTATATACAGAGAGGAAGATGCCCAGATACCACACCACCTCACCAGTAGGGACAATTGTTCCAATGACATCCCCACCTACTAGTCTATTCCCTAGCACCATTATCTCACACTTATGCCAGTTGAGCTTTGCCCCCGAGTGAGCCTCATACCATTCCACAGTCTCCTGAAGTGCCTCTACATCTGCCACAGACCCAAGTCCAATCACCATATCATCAGCAAAGGTCACCACCTTCCACACTATACCATATATAGAGAGCCCTGCCACCTTCTGGTGAATCCTATCCATCAATAGCTCCAGTGAAAGGGCATAAAAAATAGAGGACAGAGGGTCCCCCTGAGGAACTCCTCTTCCCAAGGAAAACACCCTCCCATAGTGACTATTACATGTCAGAGCTGCCCAACTGCTCAACATAGAGGCCCTAAACCTTGGAGGAACCCCAATTCAGTCCAATACCTTACCTGCTGTACATGGTCATAGGCCTTCTCCTGGTCCAAAAAGACCAACCTTCCATCCAGGCCACAGGCCTGGGCCCCTTCAATGATACCATGAACTCATGCAGTCCTATCTCTTATAAGTCTGCCCCCAACAAAGCCCTGCTGCTCCTCTCCCAGCACCTGTTGGGCAACTTTCTGCAGCCATGCAACAATCACCTTAGTCACCATCTTCCTGTCTATGTTCAGAAGCATGATCAGCCTCCAGTTCTTCCAGTCTTCCCTCCTCCCCTTGTCTTTATACAACAAGGCCATCGGCCCGAGATCTTGCTCTCCAACCCACTCACTGCTCTGAAGGACATGGTCACAGAGAGCAGCCATCTTACTCAAAACTCTAGGGATGTTTACTATCTTCTTCCAGAAGTCCCATGGCAATCCATCCTCCCCTGGTGCTGTCCCAAGTTTAGTTGCTGCCAGGACACTCTGGATCTCCTCTCTCTGCACCAGTAAGATCAAGTCCCCCAGTCCAGCTACTTACGGCAGCCCCCACTCTTCCAGTGTATCCTCAATCTCTGCCTCATCAGCACCCCCTTCTCCCTCACTCCACAAGCCCTGCCATCTCTCCTTCAACACCCCTAAGATTTGTTACATGCTGTGTAACATGTTCCCATCAGCATCTAGGACCCCATCCCACCAATGTCACACTCTCCTAGCTTTGAGAAGTCTTGATAAGTACTCAGTAGGCTGCTCACCCTCCTTCAGCCCCTGCCACCATAGCCTAGCAGCCATGCCCCACATATGAGTCTCCTCCTTTTCCCTCAACACCTGTTGTAGTTCCACAATCTCCAATTTCACCCTCTCAATCCTCCAATCCTCTGCCCTAACAACAGTAAGCAAATCTGTCCAATCCATTTATAGTCTCCTCAGCCTGCTGGAAGCACACCTCGTGTGCCTCCTCCTCTGCCTCCCGGCCTCTCTACCAGCCCCTCCCTAATAAACCCTTATAGCCTCTTTCATTCTCATCCAGCAGACAGCCACAGGCAAACCCTCATGTCTCCAGTTAAAAACTTTCACGTCCTCCACCCACAATTCCCACAGCCCCTTCTCAGCCAGCAGGGAGGAGTTAAGGCGCCAATGTCTGGGTCTATCTCTACTCCCCCCAAACTGCCCCTGCCCCAATAGTCCCCAGTGATCAGACCATAGGCACCACTCCACTTCCAATGCCTTCCAAACATCTGAACCCCAGCACTCCACCATCAGAATCCAGTCAATCCTTGTGCCTAAGCCATTCACCCAATGTGTGTAGACCCTGGCATCACTCCACCTTGTTCTGCCCATATCCCCCAAGGAGCTCAACATCTCCACCTCCTCCCAAGCATCCAGACCTCCACTTCTACCCCTGGCACTCCTCCCTCCATCAGTCCTATCCAGATATTGATCCCGAACCATATTAAAGTCCCCACTGAGCACATTAACCCCTTCCTCCAAGAGAATACCCTCCTCCAGCAGCCCCCTAATCCATGCAGTCCTCTCACCCCTAGCTGCAGGGCAGTAGCAAGAGCCCACCTTCACTGATTCCCACCCTGGCTGATGCCAATCTCTCCAGACCAAGTGATCACCTCAGCTCCTGATTCCCCCCAAGTCACCTCTACCCTTTCTCACCAAAATTGCTACCTTTCCAAACCAAGCAGTAGCCCCACCCCATTCCCTCGTCCACTCTACCCGATTGTCCTCATTCTCACAACAAATATCCTGTAGTAAAAAGAGATCAGCCTCCAATCTCTTGAGCTAAGTAAAAATGTTCTTACACTGCCCAGAGCCCCTTAACCCATTCACATTTAAGGAGAAAATGTTGGTTGTACTGTTCATAAGGAATAATGATATATTGTGGTCCCATCCTCTACAAGTCTGCATTCCGCTCCTCCTGCACCAAGTCCAAGACATATTCAGTAGCTAGATCTCTCTCTCCTGCTTCCTGTGCTGCCAACTTTCCCAGAAGTTCCACCATTGCCCCATCTTCACACTCCTCAAATTCCTCATGATACTCCAGACAGGCCTCCTGCCAGAGCCACAAACCATGATGCTCTGCCCAGCAGTAGGCTGCCTGCTCACCAGCAACTACCCCCAGCTCTGTCTTCCTCACCTCATCAACCTCATACCCCTCCTCCTTCAGGAAAATATCCAGAATCTCTACCTTTAGTGCCTCCACCATTCCATCACTATGCAGAATCTGTGCCCAATACTCCTCAGGCATCGCCCGCAGGTCCACTTCCCCAAAAGCCTCTGCTGCGAGATTATCCATCATCTTGCACATCCACAATAAGTTCCCCACCTCCTTCCCTCCTGGAGTCCCTGACTGCCCTGCATCCAGCATTGTAGTGTCAGCTCCTACACTGGCAGCCTTATCCCACTCCTCCTCAGGGACATCCCCCTCATCCTTGCCAACCACCACCACCTGACCCCCTTGCCCCACATCAGGGACCCCAAAGTGCACCTGCTGGGCCCCCTGCATCCGTGTATCCTCTGTCATCCCTCTCTTCACAACTGGGCCCCTCCTGATAAGTGGGGGGGGGAGTGGCCTCCAACTCTGGCTCCCACACTTCGAAGGTACCATCAGCAAATGGGTCCTTGTTCAGCATCCCCCCAGCCCCTGCCTCCTTTGCCTCTACCTCCTCTTCTCCTTTACCAGCCCAGACACTGGCCTTAGTACCTTCAGACTCCTCAGCTCCAACTGACTTCTTCTTCACCCCTCCTGTCATACTCGCCAGCAGCTCCCTCTGCCTCTTGCATCCCTGGGCCCACTCCCACTGCTTCTTATCCATATGGATATGCTTCCCATCCACAACCTCCAAATGTGTCGACTCCTCATACAGTTTCCAGGCCTTCGCCCTCCTCTCCACAGTACCACTCAATTCCTCCAGTGCCTCCAACAAGTCCTCCTCCTTCTCTTCACTCCCTTTCACCCTCGATACCTTGCAGACAAAGGCCCCCCACATCATCACCAAGGGCCAGTCACTTGTCTTCCCAGTGGCCTCCTTCCCCACCAACCGAATCCTGACATCGACGTTGCCCATCCTGAAAGTTGTTCCCTCCTACAACTGAAAGCTGATGTCCACTACATCACCATACTCTGCCATTACCTCCTCCACCCTCCTCCTAGTCTTCTCTTTAGTCACCATGGGCACCCCCCTCACCAGAAGCTGCACCACCCTGGGGTCCCACCTTAAGTACCTCACCATGGGAACCACTACCTCTCCAACCACTACTTCAGTCTTCATGGCCTTGTCCAGTAGGCCAGCCTCCTCAAAGCCCACCTCAACCCCCTCTAGGCCCTTCAAGAACTTCACTGAGGCTGCATCAGCCACCTGCCTCGAAATAAGCCCCAGGACCATCCTCGCTGTCACCACTAAGCCCCAGAAGCACAAGGTAGCTGCGAACTCCAAGATTGACTTCTTGAGCAATGGGGCCACTGCTAGTCCCATCACACCATCTGCCAGGTCCCCCTTCCATATCAAGATCCCCTGCCCCCCCTGGCCATCAGCTGTCACATCTCTTTTTTTTTCCTGATTTGCTGTCATGCCACCATCAACAGTCCCACCACTACCCCCAGCAGTCCCACCACTTCCCTCACCTCTCACCAGTGAAGGCCCAGCTCCCCCAGCATCCCCAGCCTTCTGCTTCCCCTTCCCTTCTGCCTGATCCCTGCAGGCTCCCACTGGCCAACCCCCAGCCCTCAGCATGTCTGCAAAGCTCTGTCCCTGCTGCCCTCCAGCCCCCCCACCGGTGCTGCCTCCACTACCCAAGCTGCCCAGTCCACTCGAGCCACCAAAAGGCCCCATCCCCAGCCCATACCCCATCCCAATGTGCTGCCAGTCGAAAGCCCCAGGTCCACCCAACCTAGTATGCATGTCGGCTTGCTTGCTGCTTAACATCTTCTTAGTATCTTTCTCCAATAAACATCTTGAAAGTGTGTTGTGAAAGTGTGTATAACATGAATTGTAGCAGAAAAAGGTGGCCTCAGCTACTTCTACTGCTAACTGGTGGCACACTTCTTCAGATAAGTTCCCCTCTTCCATTAGCATCAATCACTATCTCAGCCCTTTTTCCACCCTTCTCTCCTTATTCTTCTGCTCTTTCCCTACCACCTCTCCAACATCATGCCAGTTGGCATCAGTCAGATATTTGAATTTACTCCACCATTCTGTTATCAGCTGTCTATCATTCTGCTATCATTCTACCTCCCATCTAACAATGTCTACAAACTGTTCTCTCTCCTTCTTCCTCCTAAGCAAAGTCATATTAAGGCATCAGCACCCTCTACCACTGTCTGCTGCCTGGAATCTCCCACACACCTCTACTCTCCATTGATCTGACCAAGGGCACCAATACACCTCTGCAGTATCTAATACATTGCCTCAACACTTGGCTACTAGTACCCAATCAATTTATATCCTGACCAATCCTCCATTGACTAGGTACTATCAGGTAAAAGGTCCTGACCTATCCCTCTGACACAGATAGACTCCATCTATCAGTCTCATATCACACTCCATCTGAAGCCATCAAGACAGTCCAGAGGACACTGCTATTCCAGCCCCACCATCAGATCTATCTAGTGTTCTATCATACACCATATTGAAGTCTCCTCCCCAAAATGTCTAGGACAACTATCCCCTGACTCTCTCAAGCCAACCAGCTCTCAACTCATTGGTTTCACTCTCTGCCAACTATAGGAAGATAAACTGAGCCCACTGCCAAGCCATTGCCTGCTCCCTCTTTCAGTCTTCCCACACCAATCTGTCACTATAGACCTCTACCTCCACTAGCTCGCCTTTACTGATACTAATCAAGATCATACACCTTTCTCCTATACAATTTATGTTACACAAACTTCAAGCAATGGTTTTCGACACAACTTGGAGAAAAGGTATTATAAAAATGTCATTGAGCAAGTGTTCTGATGAGCGTGCTGGGTCAGGTGGACCTGGGGCTTTCAGCTGGCAGAATGTTGGGAGGGGTTATGGCCTGGGGATGGGGGCCTTTGGAGGGTCGAAGGGTGGAGAGAGCTCTGGAGATAGACTGGTGTCTGGTGGCAATGGGAGGAGGATGGGCCACCCAAGCTTTTGTAGATAAGGTGAAGGGGAGTGGGTGGCCGGCTGGATCTAGGGCTGGTACTGCTGTGGGAAAAGACAAGAAGAGTCTAGAGAGGGGGGGCAGTATGCAGGTGGAGGATGTGAGCATAGGTGCTGGAGGGGCTATGGCTGGAGGTGGGACTGCTGATGGCAGTGTGACAGGCAATTAGGAAAAAAAAAGAGATGTGACAGTTGATGGAGATGGGGGGCAGACACCTTTCTCCTGTATAATTCACATTACACAAACTTCAAGCAACAGTTTTCAACACAACTTGGAGAAAAGGTATTATAAAAATGTCATCAAGCAAGTGTTCTGATGAGTGTGCTGGGTCAGGTGGACCTGGGGCTTTTGGCTGGCAGAATGTTGAGAGAGGTTATGGCCTAGAGATGGGGGCCTTTGGGGGGTCAAAGGATGGAGAGAGCTCTGGAGGTAGACTGGTATCTGGTGGCAATGGGAGGAGGATGGGCCACCTGAGCTTTGCAGATAAGGTGAAGGGGAGTGGGTGGCCAGCTGAATCTAGGGCTGGTGCTGCTGTGGGAAAAGGCAAGGAGAGCCTAGGGAGGGGGGGTGGTACACAGGTGGGGGATGTGAGCATAGGTACTGGAGTGGCTGTGGCTGGGGGTGGGACTGCTGATGGTAGTGTGACGAGCAATCAGGAAAAAAAAAGAGATATGACAGTTGATGGCGGTGGGGGGCAGGGGTTCCCAATGTGGAAGGGGGATCTGGCTAATGGTATAATGGGGCTGGCAGTGGCACTGTTACTCAGGAAGTCAATCTCGGAGTTTGTGGTAATACTGTATTTCTGAGGCTTGATAGTGATGGCAAGGATGGTCTTGGGGCTTATCTCAAAGCAGGTGGCTGGGGTGGCCTTGGTGAAGTTTCTAAAGGGCCTGGAGGGGGTCGAGGTGGGCTTTGAGAAGGTGGGCCTACTGGAAGAGGCTCTGAAGAATAGAGTGGCAGTTAGAGAAGTGGTAGTCCTCATGATGCACTGCCTGAGGTGGGACCCTAGGGTAGTGCAGTTGTTGGTAAAGGGGGTGCCTACAGTGATGAAGGAGGAGACTAGGAGGAGGGTGGAGGAGGTGATGGCAGAGTATGGTGATGTGGTGGATGTCAGTTTCCAGGTATGGGAGGGGACAGCCATTAGGACTAGTGACATGGATGTGAGGATTAGACTGGCAGGGAGGGAGGCCACAGGGAAGGTGAGTGACTGGCTCTCAGTATTGATGTGGGAGGCTTTTATCTGTAAGATGTTGAGGGTGAGAGGAAATGAAGAGGAGGAGGAGGACTTGTTAGAAGCTCTGGAGGAGTTGAGTGGTACTGTTGAGAGGAGGGCTAAGGCCTGGAAATTGTATGAGGAGTTGATGCATCTGGAGATGGTGGATGGAAAGAGGATTTGAACTGATAAGAAGCAGTGGGAGTAGGCCCAGGGGCAATTGCAGCAGAAGGAGTTATTGGTGAGTATGAGAGGAGAGGCGAAGAAGAAGGTAGATAGATCTGAGGAGGGGAGGTGGAAGTAAACAAGAAAGGGGCTGGGAAGGTACTGAACAAGGACCCCTATGCAGATGGTACATTTGAGGTCTGGGAGTAGGAGCTGGAGGCCACCCCCCCCCCTCTTGTCAAGAGGGGCCTGATGGCAAAGAGAGGGGCAGCAGAAGATGTGCTGATGCAGGGGGCCCAGAGAGTGCACTTTGGGGTCCCTGATGTGGCAAAAGGGGGCCAGGTGGTGGCAGTTGGTGAGGATGAGCTGGTGGATGTCCCAGAGGAGGAGTGGGATGAGGCTGCCAGTGTGGGAGCTGATACCATGGTGTTGGATGCAGGATAGCCTGGGACTTCAGGAGGGAAGAAGGTGGGGAACCTGCTGTAGATGAGCAAGGTGATGGATAACCTCATGGCCAAGGTATTGGGCAAAGTGGATCTGTGTATAATGCCTGAGGAACATTGGGCAAGGATTCTGTACAGAGATAGAGTGGTGGAGGTACTGAAGGTGGAGATTCTTGCCATCCTCCTGGAGGAGGAGGGATATGAGGTGGATGAGGTGAGAAAGGCAGAGCTGGGGGCTGTTGCTGGTGAGTGGGCTGCCTACTGTTGGGCAGAGCATCATGGTTTGCGGTTCTGGCAGGAGGCCTATCTGGAGTATCATGAGGACTTTGAGGAGAGAGAAGATGGGGTGATGGTGGAACTTCTGGGAGGGTTGGAGGCATAGAAAGCTGGAGAAAGGGAACTAGCTGCTGAACATGACTTGGACTTGGTGCAGGAGGGGCTGAATGCAGACTTGTAGAGAATGGGATTGATATATAACATTATTCTTATGAACAGTACAACCAACATTTTCTCTTTGAATGTGAATGGGCTATGGGGATCTGGGTGGCATAGGAACATTTTTACTTAGCTCAAGAGATTGGAGGCTGATCTCTTTTTACTACAAGATGTATGGTGTAAGGACAAGAATAATCGGGTAGAGTGGACTAGGGAATGGGGTGAGGCTGCTGCTTAGTTTGGAAAAGTGGCGATTCTGGTGAGAAAGGGTAGAGGGGACTTGGGGGGAATCAGGAGCTGGGGTGATTGATTGGTCTGGGGAGATTGGCATTGGCCAGGATAGGAGTCAGTGAGGATTGGCTCTTGCTATTGCCTGGCAGTCAGGGGCAAGAGGATTGAGTAGATTAAGGAGCTGCTGGAGGAGGGTATTCTTGTGGAGGAAGGGGTCAATGTTCTTGGTGGGGACTTTAATATGGTTCGGGATCAGCATCTGGATAGAACTGATGGAGGAAGGAATGCAGAGGGGAGAAGTGGAGGCCTGGCTGAATAGGAGGAGGTAGAGAATTTGAGCTCCTTAGGGGATATGGGTAGAAATCAGTGGAGTGACATCAGGGTCTACACACATTGGGTGAATGGCTTGGGTACTAGGATTGATTGGATTCTGATGGCTGAGTGTTGGGGTTCAGATGTTTGGAGAACATTGGAGGTGGAGTGGTGCCCATGGTCTGATCACTGGGGACTTTTGGGGCAGGGGCAGTTTGGGGGGAGTGGAGATGGACCCAGACATTGGTGCCTTAACTCCTCCCTGCTGGCTGAGAAGAAGTTGTGGGACTCATGGGTGGAGAACATTCAGATGAAGGTTTTTACCTGAAGGCATGAGAGTCTGTCTGTGGGTGTCTGTTGGATGCAATTGAAAGAGGCAGCAAGGGTTTATTAAGGAGGGGCTGGTAGAGAAGCTGGGAGATAGTGGAGGAAATACACAAGGTGTGCTTCCAGCAGGCTGAGGAGACTGCAAATAGATTGGGCAGATTTGCTTACTTCTGGTGGGGTGGAGGACTGGAAGATTGAGTAGGTGAAATTGGAGATAGTAGAACTGCAACAGGTGTTGCAAGAGGAGGAGGAGACTTATATGCAAGGAATAGCTACCAGGCTATGGTGGTAGGGGCTTGAGGAGGGTGAGAGGCCTACTAGATACTTGTCAAGACTTCTCAAAGCTAGGAGGGTGCAACATCGGTGGGATGGGGTCTTAGATGCTGAAGGGGAAATGGTACATGGTACACAATAAATCTTAGGGGTTTTGAAGGAGAGATGGCAGGATTTGTAGAGTGAGAGAGAAGGGGGTACAGATGAGGAGGCAATTGAAGATATGCTAGAGGAGTGGGGGCTGCTGCAAGTAGTGGGACTGGGTGACTTGATCTTACCAGTACAGGGAGAGAAGATCCTGAGTATTCTTGCAGCAACTAAGCTTGGAATAGCGCCAGGAGAGGATGGGTTACCATGGGACTTCTGGAAGAAGATAGTGAAGGTCTCTGGAGTTTTGGGTGAGATGGCTACTCTCTGTGACTATATTCTTCAGAGTGGTGAGTGGGTTGGAGAGCAGGACCTTGGGCTGGTGGCCTTATTGTACAAAGACAAGGGGAGGAGAGAAGACTGGAAGAACTGGAGACCAATCATGCTTCTGGATATGGACAGGAAAATAGTGACTAAGGTGATTGTCACAAGGTTGCAGAGAGTCGCTCAACAGGTGCTGGGGGAGGAGCAGTGGGGTTTTGTTGGGGGCAGACTTATAAGGGATGGGACTGCATGGGTGCATGGTGTTATTGAAGGGGCCCAGGCTTGTGGACTAGATAGAAGGTTGGTCTTTTTGGACCAGGAGAAGGCCTATGACCAGGTGCGGTGGGTTTGGATGGACAAGGTATTGGATAGAATTGGTGTTCCCCCATGATTTTGAGCTTCTATAGTGAATCTACTAGAGAGCAGTTAGGTGGCGCTGATGTGTAATGGTTACTGAGGTCTGGTGTTTTCCTTGGGAAGAGGAGTTCCTCAGGGGGACCCTCTGTCCCCTATTCTCTATGCTCTCTCTTTGGAGCCTTTGATGGATAGGATTTGCAGGAAGGTGGCGGGGCTCTCTATTTATGGTATCATATAGAAGGTGGGGGCCTTCACTGATGATATAGTGGTTGGACTTGGGTCAGTGGCAGATGTCGAGGCACTTAAGGGGACAGTGGAATGATATGAGGCTCACTCTGGAGCAAAGCTCAACTGGTATAAGTGTGAGACAATGGTGTTAGAGAATAGGCTAGTGGGTGGGGATGTCATTGAAACAATTGTCCCTACTGGAGAGATAGTGCAGTATCTGGGCATCTTTCTTTCTGTATATAGTTCTGTCTTGTCATGAGTATGGTGGGAGTGCAGAGTGACCATTTGGGGGAAGGCCCTTTGGAGTTGAGATGGCTGCCATATCTCTCTGGCAGAGTGGGTGTCAATTCTGAATGTATACTGGTTCTCCAAGCTATAGTATGTAGCATATCACCTAGATTTCCCAGCTTGGGTGGTGAAGAGGCTGACAAAGGTGGCTAGAGACTGGATTTGGGCAGGGAGGAGATCCCAGATCAGTTGGGATACTCTTGTGACACTGGTGGTCAGGGGAGGTCTTGGCCTTGTGGATTTCCCAAAGAGGCTACACTGCTTGCAAGCCTGGTGGTTGAAGAGAGGTGCGGAACTGCAGGAGAGGGAGTGGGTGCCACTGCTGCAGAAGGTGTGGGAGATGAGGACCTCCCCTTGAGAGTCATTGGGTGATCTGCTCTCTTTGGTAGAGCTGAATGGAAGTAGGCAGCTATGGTTTAAGAGCTTTTAGTGGGGGGTGGTTGATGGAGCACACTGAATTGGCCTATGCTGGTAAGGTAATAAGGGAGAGGAGATGTGGGGTCCTGATATATGGCAATAGGATAGACTGCTACTGGGGGGTGCTCCCCTTACTGAGTTTGATATTGGGGATGGAGTGGAGTGTCAGCAGGGTCTTGGCCAGGACCTTTGGCCAAGTGGCTGGCAGGTAGCTGGTATTGGTGAGGAGTGGGACTGGGCTAGTGTCTGGTCATAGAGTGCTGAGGTGAAGAGGTGGCTTCCTCCCAAGTTCTGGGTGGTTGGTGGTGTATGCTGCAGAGGAATGTTATGTTGAATTATTGCACTGGGCACCTGGTGGATGGTGGCCATTTGGATTGTGAGGAGTGTTACAATATTGGGCAAGTTGGGAGACTTATGCAGATGTTGGAATATTGGCTGGGAGAGTGTGAGGTTTTGGGGGACTTTTGGGTAGAAATAGGAAATAGACTGGGTATGGAGTGAAGGCCGACAGGTGAGGGAGGCTGCTGGGAGGACTTGAGATCTTGGCTAATGGGTGGTGTAGGTGAAAGTTGGCTCACTGTAGGGTGGGTGATAGCAGTGTGGGTGGGCCTGACCAGATATTGGCTTTTTGTATTCGAGGAGAGGAGGCAGATGGGACTACAGGAGAAGGTATTACAGTGGGAGGAATTGTTGGGAGATCTGCTGACTGGATGGTGGGTGGGTTGGGGTCCTCAGGGGGGGTGATATCATGGTTTGGTGGCAAGGATCTGTGAACAGAGTGGTGGGAGGGTAGAGATAGTGTTGGACAAAGTAGCCTTTCATCAGGTAGA
>RBNI01005394.1:0-12645 GCA_003990745.1 Jimgerdemannia flammicorona | reverse complement strand
TTTTTTTTTTCCCTCTTTTTTTTCTTTTTTGACGCGAAGACTGTTACTATTGTACTGTTATAATTTACATTTTCATCTTTTAATACATACACAACGTGCAGTCTTCGGATTCCGATTCCGGTCCCGGTTCCGGAAATGTCACACTAGATTTCGTCAATCAATCTTGAAATCGGTGGTGATGGTCGTGCTGTGTTCCGTTGTAGTATGGAACACGTAAACATGAATTGTCATCAAATATATATATTATACATAACGGGAGATTATCGACCGATCCCGAAGTCCGTGATACCGGCGTTTTTTGCTCACGCGACTGCCGGCAGAGGGTCGATCAGGGTTTTCGACGAATTGGCACGGACACCGACGGCGCGCTCGCCGCCCTGCGAGATCGCCTGGGCGATCGATTCGTTGGATCCGTGGACTTGGAAGGCAGCAATCATCTTTTCGGAGGGCGGGAGGCAGTAGAAGTCCAGCATCGCTACCCTGAGATCCAAACTAAACGCAAAACACAAATGGAAGGAAGATAGGGCAAGTGAGTGGGTGATACCGGGATAAGGAAGCGACGGGTGGGGGAGCACATGGGTTATTGAAGTCGAAAATGCTTACCGGAAGTAAACTGAAGCAGAGTTGTAGTTGACGCTAGCAGTCTTGCCACCTGTAGACCGCATCATGGAGGAGCCGATCATGATCAGAGACCTATATACCAAATAAATAAATAAATAAATAAACGCGGGATCCGGTATTAGTGGCAGATGCGAATACGCGGGATACATTGACGCCAAAAACACCCTTTACTCACCATGCTCCCACCGCAACGACGGTCGATTGCATCCCATCCACGTCCGTCTTTATGCTTACGACAGGTGCAAAGGCCCAGCAGAACGCAAAAAAGACGGCGATAGGCCCGCAGTAGCGCACGACTATATCGAATATGGCATCGAATTCGCTCCAGATCTTGAGGCACAACAGTAGGGTGGAAAATTCGGTGAGCCAGAACAACACTCCCCTTCTCCCGTGTCCGCCGATATGCCCAGGACGAAAGTGATGTCGATCATGAGGTCGGCGAACAGAATCATTACTAGCGAGTTGATGATGGCGAAATCTGGGTACGCCCACACTCGCAGAAGGTTGCATGCATACCGTTCAGGTCTCGCAGCGCGTGCGCCATAATGATGCTGGTGCTGATGAACGCGAAGAGGATGCTGCTGACACCAAAGACGATTGTCACGTAGGTGGTTTGGATGGGTACGTCTGGGCTTGCTGAACCGTTATTGGGCTGGAGGGTTGGAAAGGGAATGGCGGGGTATTTCCAGTAACATGTGGCATTCCTATCGCCCATGCTAGGCTGAAGCGCGAGATTACTGTGGTAGAGGCGACGGCAAGGTTCATCGTTCGAGATCGTTGTCGACAAGACAAGGGAAGAGAAAGGCCATGGGATCCGTGGTGACATTTTATGACCAGTGCGGGAAAATTCGCGGTCCAAATATAAAGCATGTGTGTATGGGCAAGGTGTGTACATATCGGAGAACTGTACTATCACATAACTCACCTTCGGATTTCCATCATTTCACAAAAAAAAAAAGGGCCGATAAGAGCAGTCGTAGTATGTACACTTCATTCGCGGCTTTAATTACCTTTTGCGATCTGTGTATTGTTCACCACAGAATCGGTGTCGCGAAGACAACCTGCTCGTTAAGGCATTACAGTATTAGGGGAAAATACAACGAAAAGGCGAATCATTGTCCGCGAGCAGCCTTGCCAACAAACCTTGCAATGTATAGGTATCCCTCGGGATACCCTTGGATATGACGTCTTGTTGCGGACATGATGGTAGCGCTCGACAAATTGATTTTTTGCCTTGATTGCTCTTCACTTTTTTGCTCCAAATTTTTAGAACGAATACGCCTTCTACCTCACGTCATCGTTTCCTCCCCACCGACGCCCTCTTCGTTTTGTACTCCGTTTCTTTCGTCGCGGGGAGCACCAACACCCGGAAACAGAGAAACCCCGACTGACAGACTCTGTGCGACGAAATTATCATCCGAGGCTGCATCCATATAATTACAACTCGTCTTGCACACATCGCACACTTATTTTGGCCGATGGGTCATAACTTCGGACACCAGTCGGACGCCAGCCCAGGAAAAAAAAACTCCCCCTCGAGCTATTTTCGCACGCCACACAGACCCAGTCTGCCTTCCATACCGACGCGAAAAGGCAACCTGACCGCCCCTCCAAAAGGGAGAGCCCCCCAAAACATGCTAGCCTGTCGCTAGGTAGGGCGTTTAGGTTTTAATAAGGGCGTGGGAGTTATCGACACTTCCCGTAGTAGCAAGCGACGGCGTATGAGTTGGTGGGCCGCGTCGTTCTGAGACAGCCCAGCAGTGCACGGGTTAGGTCTTGATCCGTGTGCCTAGATCCGTGCCATGTGCCAATCTAATGTACCTGGATTGTCCCGTAGCCAGCGGAACGGCTAAGGGCTTGGTTGGGCCACTGGGATGATGACGTGTAGCGGGTGGCCAATCATGGGATGATCGAGGTGTTGAGGTATTATTAATGCTTGTTCTTGTTTTGTCATCGGCGAAAAATCCCCTGAACAATATAATGTCTAATTGTCAACCTTAAAACCGAAGAAGAGCACGCTGTGCTAAGACTTTTGAGATTTGTTTCTCATTATATCCTTTGATCAGGCTCGTTCCCCGAGGTCCCAAGTTTACACTTACACAGGAATCATTACCATTTCTCCAAAAGGACTCCATCCCGCGAAGGCACAGGATTAAAAAAAGAAAACAAAAGAAACTCTGAGAATCGGGGACTTGAGCGTTTATCTACCTGTATCCTCTCTCTTAAACATGTGCATGCTTCGCCAGCTGATTGCTTTGGAATCAGCTGCTTGCTTTGAAATATATATGTATCCTGTGCATGGTCTCGAATATGTGCTACTTTGTCTGAAACCTCTTAAATGTGTGGCGGCAGCCTCGTCTAAACAGGACGACCAATATTTTGAATAATAAATGTGAGTTTCCACAAATAGTTGCGATGATCCCTTATAATTAGATACTGATTTTCAAGCAGATTATTTTTACTCGGGTACAGCCCTTTCTTTATAAATACCAAGCAGTCGGGTGCTTTTTCTCGAACTCTCGCTCTTTCTCTCGAAAGCCTCTCTTTCTTTCGAATGTCTCTCTTCCTCTCTTTTTCTTAATTGTCTCTCTTTCTCTAAACACTTCTGCTCTATTTGCCGCTTTGAACATATATCTTGATACATATATATATAATAGATAAAAGCTAAAAAAATAAAGTCTTACAGTAAGTAAAATGGTAGATGAGAGTAAACTAGGGCCGAAGAATAACTTAGTTGTCAGCTTACTATTACAGACTTATTTGTTTATTTATTAAAAAAAAAAAAAAAAAAATCCAGATCTCATTATAAAATTAAATTTTATTCATTTACAAATAAAAAGTCTTTAGTTATCTACATTATCTGTATTATTAAATTATTTAGAATTTTATTTAATTATATCAATTTAGTTAATTTTTATTAATGTTTGATTGATTCAAAATTATTCAGTTGATTTTTTTTTATTTTTTTTTTTTTATTAAATTTTAATCAACTTTAGTCAATTTTAAGCTTTAGAAGTATTAAAAGCTTTAGAAGTCTAAAGAAATTTATAATTTAGTCTAATAATTTATTAAAATCATAATAAAATATTTATTATGGTATATTTTCTTTAATACTATAGTTTTATCTATTTTTATTATTACTTATAATTTAAAAATAAGTTTTAAATAAGTTCTAATTCTGATGAAATATTTACCTATAAGATAGAATTAGAAGGGTCTTCATAAAGTGTGGGAGCAAGAGAAATAATGAAATTAAATGTGATTATGAGTTGATGGACCAATACTATTGTTTGGTACACTATTTTTTCGATCCTCCAATAATCTTCTGCCACGATCATGGCGTAAAACATTTGGGTTTCTATTTAGGAAAATTGATTTCCAGTAATGACTGCTGCAAAGACTCTAATCGACAAGGGCACATTAAGTTGACGGCAAAGCATTGATATCGACTTTCAACGCTTGAGGCAAATGGAAATCCAAAGAGTCGGCCTGCTGCGCCGAATTTTAATATCGATATTCACATTGCTCTTGGCATTTATTTCTTGTGTTCATCGTTACTGCGGCCATCAAAAACCATAGAACTAGGAGCCCTCTGAGATTGGTGTCTTTGCTGCTCTGGGTGGAGGGGGGGAGGAGAGGGAAGGAGAGGGGGGGGAAGAGGATTCATGGGCAATTACCATTAGCAGTAGGCACAAAATAGCTGGGGGTGGGCGTTGGTTTCCCTACCAGTGTTCGTAGCAGCGACTGAGTTTTTTGTACTGCGGATGTCTGCGTGTGATTTGACCAAGCGAGCTTGCTTCTGATGTGTGTATCACGTGAGTCAACCCTTGCCAAATATATCTTGTTCGACTTGGGCACAAATACTGAAACAACACACACCCCCCGAACCAAACCCACCACTCCCTGTCCACGACACCACAATATGAGTCTTGGAATCGCTCGTTCGAGACTGATGGAGGAGCGGAAACAGTGGCGCAAGGATCACCCATACGTGAGTCGACCCTCTCATCCACCGTACCTCTCGCGTCTGTTTTGGAGGCGTAGATGTGCTCCGAGAATGGGGGAATCCCGACCCTAACCACTTGCGGTCATGCGGATTTGTAGGGTTTCTTCGCGCGTCCGGACAAGAAGGAGGATTCGTCCATGGATCTCATGACCTGGAAGTGCGGGATTCCGGGGAAGCCTTCGGTGAGTGAGCGTACGTGGGAGCTGGAGGATCTTGTGTATACACACCCACCTAGTTGGAACATTACGAAAAGCATAAGTGAGAAATTCCTTTTCCTACACGAGCAAAGCGCGATTTTGGCCGGGCTATGCAATCATCCGTCCGTCGGGACGTGAGCCGCTCATAATGGAGGGATTCAGCTAAAACCTTTCCAACAGACATTGGTGCTCAATACCCTCAATTCTGAATACACAGCAATTCTCTCGCACTAACACATGCATCCATAATTTTATAATCTTTTTTCATCTAACGCGCCAGACTCCGTGGGAAAATGGCGTCTACAAGCTGACCATGCTCTTCCCTGAGGGTTTGTTTTCAAATTTCTTGGCATCATCTTTGGTATCCCATACCTTTCGTTTTTCGTCCACCATGTTCGCTCCCACAATTATATTTCGCATTGAAGCCCTTCCCTTAAACTACAATTCCACCCACCCTTCCAGATTATCCGTCCAAACCACCCAAATGTTCGTCCATGCATCGTCCGCCGCACCCCAAAGCGCTCGCCGTATAACCACATGCATTGTTATCCCGCTTACAACACTCTCTCTCCCACCTTCATCCAGGCAAGTTCACCCCGCCTCTTTTCCACCCGAACGTTTACCCCTCAGGCACCGTGTGCCTCTCCATCCTGAACGAGGAAGAAGGTTGGAAGCCAGCGATCACGATCAAGCAGGTAAGTTGAGTGGCGCAGGCTCTTTGGTGCATCGAGGGTGTTATTGGGGACGATCTCGAACGTTTGGCAAAGGCTTACCCATGTCTTTTGTTCTTTTGCGCACTTCTCATGCGGTGTTGTCGTAGATCCTCATCGGTATCCAGGACCTGCTCAACGATCCCAACCCCGACTCACCCGCGCAATCGGAGGCATACATGCTATTCAAGTACGTCCATTTGAGTGATTTGCGTTTTTGTATGGAATCATTAGTATTACTTTACGTTGGGATGCTGGTTGTCGACAAGGCGACTTGTACCGTATTACGTTTCTCAATCTTTACGTCCCTTTTTCATCATCGCCTCTTCATTTGCCACGATGAACAGAAAGGACAAGGTAGCCTACGAGAAGAAGGTGCGACTTCAGGCAAAGGAGAACGCGCCACAGTGAGGGTACATAGACGCGAGACGGCGATTTCTTCGGGTGGAGGATTCAGGAGTGATTGAGCGGACAAGGGATTGGTGCTGGGGTCGGTTGTCCGGCTGTGCGCGAGATGTTGGGAAAGTGTGTGTGTGATGGGATTACGGAGGATTGATTTGGTGGCGAGGCTCACGGAAGTACAATTCGTCCATTACTCTTCTCTTCTTTCCTTCCTCTTGCCCCTCCCCCTCTTTTTTCTTTTTGTACATTAGAATTATACAATTCTTTTCCATCTTTTTCGTTCCTTTCTTTGTCACCCAGACTCCCTCTTTCGTATTTCAAACATTGTGAATCCCCTTGCTTTTCCTCTCATTGCTGGAACTCCTTTCGTGAAGTGTTTTTCTTCCTTTGACTTCCCCGATCTCGCTCATCGTGTATGAAGTTATTTGCGATCAGGCGCGGGACGAAGTACGTCACTCCCCGCGGTTACCTTGGACGACGTGTTTACGTCATACGGGGTTTATTGGTCAATAATGGATCAGTCTTGGATTGAATGTGGTGGGGCGTGCGTTGTGACTGGATGTAGGTAGGCGACAGTTGACGAGTGTTGTAGTACTTGCGGTTTCAACTTTACCAGTCCAATAACATGTAAAGCTACAATGGATGAAGATTACAGAGAATGCGCGACATCAGCAGGCACGTCATAAATATCGGGAATGTATATTAGGTTCTTGTCATCGCCGAGTCACGATTTGCCGGAAAGATGTGGTTGGCGATCAAGGTCAGTGATATATGAGATACGAGAGCAATGAACTTGGGCCGGCCACTGTAGTGGTGAAATAAAAATAAAAAAAAAATACACGTGCATATTCACGGTCGAATCTAAACCGAGACTACAATAAGTACATATCGTCCGCGTTTTTAAACGTTCCACACCCTCATCCACCCTCAACCTCACGTCGACTTAATTATTTTTTTCTGGAACAATAAGCCAGTCCCATCTCCCGAAGGCCACGCCCTACACTTATATGCAGCAGGCACACCCAACATGGGCGAATCATCCGTGCTCCAAGTGAATGGCTGGGTGCGCAATGTGCGCCCCGCAACGGGATTGGTGCGTAGCTCGACGACGGCGGTGTCGCGCGCCGAGTAGAACATCCACCACTCACGGTTAGTCTCGGTGCCGTTGCTCATCTGTGAGGCGGGAGTGACGACCGCTGAGGAAAGGAATGAGGCGCCGCCGGGGGAGTGTACGCCGTCTGCGGCCGAGGTCGCGAAGAGCGGGAGTTTGGATGGCTTGTAGTAAGAGGAATCGTTGAGGGGTTGGAGAGGGTCGCTGAGCACGAGGAGGCCTGCCAGAGGGGGGAAGGTTAGGAATGTCGTTATGTGTGATTGGGTCTGGAGGGTGATGAGTTGGAAGGTTGCTATTCTTACCTAGCGTATAGTCGGCAGTCCAGGCGCCGCTGGCAGAGTAGACGATGTAAACCTCATTCTGGGGGGAGATCAGGACCTGGGGGGCTTCGTTGATGGCTGGATCGAGCGGAAATGAAGCATGACGTTTTAATAACCAACAATAAATAATAAATAAATAAAAACGGCACGATTCATATATACCACATCTTTCTCCTCCCCCTCACAAACTCACAAAAAACACTTACCATCCCCGATCTTCTCCCACGCATAGTCGGCGGAGCTGATCTCGAGGCGGGCCCCCGAGACGGTGGTGGGGTTCGCCAGCTTGGCGATGTAGATGTTTAGCGTAGTGTCGTCGTTGGTGTCTCGGCCTGACCACACCAGGTATTGCACCGACGAGTGACCGGGAATCGTCAGGATCGTAGGGTCGCTCGCCCTGTTTGCGTGAAGAGAAAGGAGAATAAGGGAAGGAAGACGATGAAATGAGACGTGGAATGTGTGGAGGAAGGACGTACCAGAGGTCTGAGGCTGCATCGGTGAACTTCAGCTCGCCGAGGAACTTGTAGGGACCTGGTAGAGATAAAAAAGCAAATAAATGGATCAGTGTTATTCCACGTCCGGAATGGGTGCGGAAATATGAAAATGCACGATCATCATACCTTGCGCATTGATCCAGGCGGCCTCTAGGACAAATAGTTTGCGAATCCCCGCCTCCTGGTGCGGGACGATGCCCTCGCCAGCGAAGTAAATGTACAACTTCTTGCCGATCATGTGGAGCTCTGTGGGTGGGGGGTGGGGGTGGGGGTGGAGTAAGGGTGAAATGACAGATTTAGTATGCTAGGTGGGCAATGTTGAATAATAAAATAGGCGATAAAATAGAAAATGTAATAAAAATAATAATAATAAGGGGATATACCGGGTGCATAAATGGTGCCATTTGCAGGCGCTTTATAGACCTGGATAGCCGTCGCGTTCTGCCATTCATGCATCAGGGTAGATCGTCTGCATGTAAGTCAGGAATGGATTCCCAAAAATAGGTCAAATAAAGCCGTTTATGATAATTTTTTTGCAAAACAATGTTTCATATCCATGCTTTGTATTTCTTTTTCCTGTTGTGCCACACTTGCTCCTTTTGCCCCCGCACAAGAATTAAGCGCCGCACACCCCACCTCTCTCTACGCTACTCACAGCACGACGACGCTTGTGGCGTTAAGTGTTGTCCTCGTCAAAAAATAGAACCCCTCTTGCTGTGTGATGTACGGGTCTGCTGCGTTGTCGGTTCGAAGCGGGTTGTCGAACTGCCGCACACCCGTGCATTGGGAAGACACTGCCGCGAACGTGGGGAGGGCCAGGGCAAGGATGACTAGCATCACAAGCAAGGTGGGCCTTAATGTGGGTTGCGCCATGGACGATGGGCGGTGTTTGGGGGTTGAGGGAGAAAGAGCGACGGTGTGCTGGGAATGTAGGGAAACAGGGAGGAGATTGGAGGTTCTGGGCTTGTTGGTTCTCAGTGGGACAGTTTGTATTCGATAAAGTAAACAAGGGTTCGTGGGTTCGGATACCGAAAAGCGGCTTGGGGGACTCGTGGCTGGTTGCTTGGAATGAGGGAAGAGGAGTGGTACAGGGAGGCCCAGAAAGGAAATGAAGCAAATTGTTTTGTGCGGATGGCGCAAAACGTCACTAGTGACGCCCACCGTCACCTGATCCATCTGAAATCTCTTTATATAAAATCATGTTTACCTATCAATAGGCTCAATGGTCTAGTAGTATGATTCGCGCTTCGGGTGCGCGAGGTCCCGGGTTCAATTCCCGGTTGAGCCCCTGTTTTTGGTCGTTTTCCAATTTTGGTTATCGCGACATTCCAATAAATAAATTAATACGTTGTTCTACTCCAGATCCATTTACCACGGTCGCACCCTCTGTGTGATTTGCCGGAATGATGTCGAACCGGACAATGAATCCAACACGATCAAAATCGGGGCTAAGCCTCCGTTGTTACACAAGCATCGCAAATTGCTCGTCTACCTCTGTCAGACCTTTCCTCCGCACCCATACTCACAACCTACAGCTCAAAACATGACCGATATCGCCAGTGTAAGCTTCTCGAAGTGCGAGTCGACGGACTTCTCTGTGGGTTTTTCGGATTGTCGCCCGTCGTGGCTAACCATAGTTCTGTTCATTAGGACCCCACTATCGCCGAAGCATATGATGATGTCAGGGATGGTATGTTCCGTTAGGTTGAGGGGGTTTTTTGTATTTCGAACTTTTTTTTTTGGAGTTGCATTCGAAAAAAAATTCATGGTACTGACTCGCGCGACCCGCTTACAAACCAACCGCACACCTGTCAAACCCGTGCCCATCAAAACTGCGCAGACAAAACCGAAACAAACTGGTACGTCCTTCCGTCCCATCTTCTCAATGAATCATTTCATCGCTAATTTTCTGCCTTTGATACACATAGGGTCTTTTTTGACTTCGCCTCGGGCAAACCTGACCGACTCAAGGTTGCCGGCAAGGGGACGGGTGGCCTCGCCGAGTTCATTAGCAACCTGTCCCCTCACGCAGCTGGGTGGGGATACGTGAGGTCTGTATGGTGCGGATGTCATGCCCAATTGTTCGGTCGAAGGTCGGGAGATTATCATCGTCAACTTACACCACGGTGTCCTCTCGCGATCACGAACCAGGGTACCCATGTCGAACGACGAATACAGCCAACGTGTCAAGTTTGTGCTTGTGTCATGGTGCGGCGAGCACGTCGGTGTGATGCGCAAGGCGAAGCTGAGCGTGAGTATTTTCCGCGTCCTGG
The DNA here is from genome assembly GCA_003990745.1 of Jimgerdemannia flammicorona. Taxonomy (NCBI): domain Eukaryota; kingdom Fungi; phylum Mucoromycota; class Endogonomycetes; order Endogonales; family Endogonaceae; genus Jimgerdemannia; species Jimgerdemannia flammicorona. The sequence goes on along the minus strand of RBNI01005394.1, from coordinate 2,511 downwards.
TATTCCGAGTCTAGTTTTGAGGCGCGGGATCACCAACAGTCAGTCCCCCCCCAAAATAAAATAAAAAACAGATCCAAATCGCGGACGTCAAGAATGTGATCAAGTCGTACCACATTGAGATTCCGGCGAACGACCCCGAAGACCTGGACGAGAACGACGTCCAGCTCAAGTTGAAGAAGGCCGGCGGCGCAAATTACGATCGGTGAGTGCTTGAGTTTGTCACATTGGGGGAGTGAGAGCTTCGCGTGGGTGGGGTCAATATGATGTGATGGTGAGATCACGATGAACGAGGGGATCGTGTGAGGAGAATGGATCAAGGTAATGCGAAACATGACTGAGTGGTTTCCCACCTCGTTTCACCCGACAGCCAAGCGAGCCAATACTGAAGATGGACGGATTCCTCACGGTTTCAACAGCGCGCTATGGTTACCTCAATAAACTATTTCTTGTTTTGATCACGAGATGATATTTCGCTCCGTTTCTCTTTCGAGCGAAAGGCGATATGGGTACATACTATCGTTGCTCTTGTGAGGGAGTCGTGTGTATTATTTATCTGTGTGACGATTGACGATCATGTCGATTGGAGTTGGTTTTTTTTAAAAAAAAAAAATCGAGAAAGGAGAAAAGGCAAAAATACAAGGAGATTGATTGTATCACGACGGTGGACCTAATACGTAAATGTGCATCCACTAGACCCACAGTTCTCCCTGCGCCATTATCGGAACGTTCCAGGGCAACGAGTTCGAGCATCGCGTCCATATCGGCTGAGGTCCTCCCACGTAGTGAATCGGGAAAATACGAGTAGGGCAAAGCCACTCGTTCCTCTGGATGTTCCGCGCGCCGCTTCAGCCGTGGACGGTGTTTCCTCTTTCTTTGTGCTCACCGCCAATCAATACTTTGTGTAGCATATCCACCACCCGTTCCCCTGTTGTTCTCTTGGTTAAATACCGCTCCCAACACATCCCGATCACATCCTGATCACATCGTTCATCATCAACGGATCTCCCAGCAATGGGATCCTCACACAACTTGTCCGCCCGCACTTCGCACACCTCCCTGACCGTCTCCCGTGCAGTACACCGGGCATGCACTGCCATTTTCCGTCGTAGACACCTTCTAAATCGCCGGTCGGTCGGCAATGTTCAGTATAACACATATGCAAAAGGGAGAAAATAAATATCCCTGGGTCACGAGATAGATCACGTGTAATACCCCCAATCTCCAAACCCGGCGACTCGGCGACCCCACACCACGCTATCCACCCACACCATGCCAGACCTCACTACCTTCACGATCCGCCCCGCGACTCCCTCAGACGTCCCTCTGATCCTATCCTTCATCCGAGACCTAGCGCACTATGAGAGACTCTCTCACGAGATGACAGCGACGGAGGAGCTTCTTCACCGCAACCTGTTCGGTGAGCGGCCGTATGCTGAAGTGGTACTGGCGTACTATCGCACGTCGGAGTCGGACCCCGAGGAGCCCGTCGGTTTCGCCCTCTATTTCCATAACTTCAGCACTTTCCTCGGAAAGCCAGGGATATACCTCGAGGATCTGTACGTCGACGCCAAATGGCGCGGACACGGGTTCGGAAAGCGTCTGCTTGTGTATCTTGCTGCCCTCGCGAAGGAGAGAGAGTGCGGGAGGGTCGAGTGGAGCGTGCTCGATTGGAATGAGGTGCGTGCATGTATGGGTGGAGGCGATGGAATTACCGCACGGTTTGTCTCCGCGTGATGGTGCCCGAGCCTTTATCCTTTCGTCATCGCCATTAGTTCACACGCTCAATTGTAACATCCTTCCTCTTAAGCCGTCGATCAGATTTTACAAGTCCCTCGGCGCCGTTCCGATGGAAGATTGGAGCATCTTCCGCGTCACGGGCAAGTCGTTGGAGGAGTTGGCGGAGATGTGAGGCTATTTATCTGACGACGATTATTGACGCATCCAGACGCTTGTATCGGGGCGTGACGGATGAACGCGAAGAATAAATTTCGTGCATAAAATCAAGAAAGCTGATAAGGAATCAAAGTTTATGATAGGTTTGATAATATGTGGTAGAGTCGGGAGAAGCGCCCAGTCCTTTCGCAATTCCTATCTTTAATCTGTCCCTATGAAAACGAGAGTAGTCATCAACGATGCTTGAAAGCATCAGGCTTCATAGCATGTCTTGTGCACTCTAAAATTAATATTTAGAAGGAGGTTCCAAAAGTTGAGTGTTCTGGCTAATGGATTATACGTTAGATAATGGCGACGAATTCATCGCAGAGCAATAGCATCTTCGACAGGCGCTTGGGCTTAACTACGGTAGCATCATGAATGCTATGTGTGAGAGGAGCTTGGCACGCTAGGCTCGATGATAAGGGCAGGGTGTTTGGGTGAATGAATGTGTAAACTTGTAAACTAAACATAGTGCTGTTTAGCACGTGATGATACCGAATGCAGCCTTGTTGCGTTAGTGGTGTTATCTCTCGAAGGGCTCTCGCGGTTAGGAATGACTTTTTTTTTTTTTTTTTT
>RBNI01005393.1:0-12645 GCA_003990745.1 Jimgerdemannia flammicorona | reverse complement strand
TTTATAGTCACTCAGACTCCTTCCTTTATTAATACAGCCATCTATCTCATATATAATACACTAGGCCCACCCCTATCTAATCCCCCTAGAGGGCCTCCCCTCTCTCTCCCCTACTCTCTCTCAATTAAAGATCACTAGGCCATTAATCACCTCCATCTATCCACTACTCTGTCTATAAATCTCTTCTACCAAATGGCAGTGATGTCTACCCTGGAGACCCCATCCAACCCACTATCCAGTCAGTATATCTCCCACCAACCCCTCTCATCTTAACAACCTTGTCTATAGACCCAGCTATTACTCCTCCTCAAAAACAAAGAGCCAATGTCCAGCTAGCCCTACCCATATAGCTAGTGCTCACAAAAAACCAAATTGAGTCAAATTGAATCTCAATTCAATTCAATACAAACTGAATCAAGGCTCAATTCGATTTGACTTTCATTCAATTCAACTTTCATTCAGTTTGGCTTTTGTTTGATTCAATTTGGCTTTTATTTGATTTTACCTTCATTTGATTTGACTTTTATTCAATTTGACTTTCATTTGGTTTGGCTTTTATTCAATTTAATTCAGCTTTCATTCAACTTTCATTCAGTTTGATGTGAGTTATGTGACTTTCAGAATCACATACTTTAAGAATATCCAAATTAAATCAATTTGAATTAATTTGATTTGGTTCCAAATCTGAATTGAATTGATTTGATTCAGTTCCAAACCCAAATCAAATTGATTCGATTCAGTTTATATACTACCCACACACTATGCTACTCACAATAAATACTCTTTTTCAATATATTAACTATATCAGAGGAATTTTTTTTCACCACTACTACATATCACCTATAGAAGATACTAGAGCAGTCTTGGTGTCAGTAAATACAACTTCAACAAGTGCAAGTATAACCTCATTACAACAATCTAGTATAGAGAGAAGAAAAGAAAAAAGAAAAGAAAAACCATATGAACACTCTGAGATCTGGAAAGAATTTACAAAGATAGACAAAAATGGTGAAACTAAAGTGAAATATAATCACTGTTCAGTAATATATAAATTTGTAAATAGTTCAACAATAAATATATAGGACCATTTTACTCAGAGCCATAAAGTTAAATAAGTAGGAGTAATGGATTTATTTGTTTCACAAGTATTATTAATTCACTTTATCTTTTTTTTTTTTTTTTTTTTTTTTTTTTTTTTTTTTTTTTTTTTTATTTTTTTTTTTTTTTTTTTTCTATTTTATTCATTATTACTTAAAATTTTCTTATTATAATAATAGCCAAAATTCAATACACAATTATTTCAAAAGAAGCTTATTTGCTGGATTATTCAAGATAATTAGCCTTTTACAGTTGTTGAGAATTCAGAACTGAGAGATATTTTTCACCTTTTGATATTGGATATTACTATTTCTTCTGCTGAAATGATTTAAAATAAAATCAGATCAACTTTTAAACAAAGTTGAAATATCATCAAAATTAAACTATAGGTAAATCTTAATAGTGTAACATAGTGGACACTTACTCTTAAAAGTACATTGGATTTCTGTATCTTGAATACTTGATCTTCTCTAACTCCTCGGAGTCCTTGAGATGCAGGGGTGGATGAGTTCAAAGTGTATCTGCCCGCAGACTTACTAGTTCCTTTGCTATCTCTTTGCTTTTGAACTATTTCGATCTGAGGTTTATTCACTCGAAGATACTGGGTTATTTATACAAGTTTGCTAGCTATAAGTTGGCTAAGTAGTGAGTCATTTTCTGCAAGTATTGAATCTTTTAACATCTGCTAGGATTTTGCTGATTGCAAACATTCTAACATCTCCTAAATCTTTGCGAATGTTAAAGTTTCTGTACTTTGCAGAATATGACTGCTATTTATAAGGCTAAACTATATTGGGAATCAGATTCAGATACCATGATCAAATATCTAATTCTCCTGTTTCATGTTACTAATTTGGATCAGCCATCACATCTTCCTCCTAAATAGGTGATTCGTCTTCAGAGCATCCTATTCACTCGAATTCCCAGGCTTCTATGATTTGTATCTCCTTGTACTGCATAATTTGTGCTATTATGTTCTTCCAGTGTTATCTCTTGACATATCCAAAGTCTCCTGGGGTTACTTCCTGGAAGTGGGCTAAGGCTGCTTCATCATCCTTGAATAACTTGTATACTCTTTTTGTGATTGTAATTTGAATGTAGGAGAGCTGATATTCCTTGATCCAGTCTTCTTTTCCCATCTTCGGTTTTGAGTTCAGTAGCTGTCCCAACTTGAAGTATTCCTGGAACTCAGTTCAGTTCTGGTAGGCCTTGAAATGTGAGATTCATTATAAGTGCATCTGCACTATACTCTGGATGCTGTCAAAGAATTCCTCCATCATTGGTGGCTTGGTGGAACACCACTGTCTTTCTATAGCTCACTGGGCTGCACTAGTGATCTTGAGGGCAGCAGCATTACTTTGTTGACTGGTCATGATACTTCTTGAGTTAGTTTTGGTGAATGGTAGTAGGGATGATTGTGCCTGAGAGTTTTCATAGCCAAAAGGTGGTCCCTTTTATATCTTGCACAAGATAAGGTCCTTTCCACTTAGGCTCCAGCTTTCATGACCATGAAGCTTCTACCATGTTCTGATACACCAGGACTTTGTCTCCTATCTTGATAATCTCCAGGGACTTGTGAGTCTTTTCCGCATTATTCCATTATAGTGTCTGCGCCTTGTTTATGTAATCCTCAGCCTTCTTTCTGATTTGGTGCAGTTTTCGTATCTCTGTGTTGACTCATTTCCATACAGCATCTTCATTGAATGATAGGGTTCCTTGAGAACTTTCTTCTCTGAATAGTATTTCCCGAGGGGTAAAATGAGTACTTTGTGATCTAATATCCCAAAGGGCAGATAATGCTATTGGCAGGTAGTGATCCCAGTTCTTGTAGTTATCACAGATCTTGGTGATAACATTCTTGAGGGTCTTGTTTGTCCTTTCTGCTTATCCATTTCCTTGAGAGTGGTAGGCTGTGGTTTGAATGTGCTGGATCTTGTACTTCTTATAGAGAACCTCAAAGAACTGGTTCATGAATTCTGTTCCTCTGTCTGTAGTTACTTGCATTGGGGTCTTGAACTGGCAGATGATTTCTTTGTAGAAGAAATTGGCAATTAACTGTGCATTGGCTTCCTTGAGGGGTCCTGCTTCTATCCATTTTGTAAAAAGGTCTATGATGATAATGATGTATCAGTTGCCAGTCAAGGTCAGGGGTAGGGGGCCAATTACATCCATTGCTATGTGGGCAAATGGTGTCAGTTCTATGTGTGCTGATTCCGGAGCTTGGTTTCATTGGTCTTGTTTTTGTCTCTGGTATTTGTTACACGTTTTGACAAATTGTTTGATATCTTCCTCTATTCCTGACCACCATATCATTCTTCTTACCTTATCATATGTATTGGTTCCTCCTAGATGGCCAAGTTCATGTACTGATTTCATTGCTTGCTCCTTCTTGTGTTTTAGTATGACTAGTAGTTTTCCTTTCCTTAGTATTTCTCCATCAGTTTCAAATTGTTTCCATATCCTATTGATAATCGTTTGTGTCCATTCTTCCAGATATTGGGGCATCTTTTGCTGTCTCAGATATGTGACGATTCCATAGTAGAGCTCCTTATTCATAATTGATTTGTTGGTTGGAGGTGTTTTGGGATATCTATAAGAGAGTATCTGCATTGGAATTTATTCTTCTGGGGCAGTGCACAATGGTTACATCATAGGCTTGTAGCTTCATTATCTATCTGGTATAGATTCCTTTGGGTTGTCTAGTTGTCAGTAGCCAGGTGAGAGCTGAGTGGTCCATCTGAATGGTGAAGTGTCTTCTGGCCAGATAGTAGTGAACTTTTCCACAGCCCAGATGACTGCGAGGTATTCCAACTTGTAGGATTCATATTCTTTTTCAGCTCCTCAGGTTCCTCTGCTTAGGTATACAATGACATACTCTTTTTTGTCTTCTTTTTGAGCTAGAATGGTTCCTAGTCTCTGTGCACTTACATCAGTCTGCAGGATGAATTCTTGAGTCCAATTGGGTCATCTGAGAATAGGTGCCTGGGTCAGTCTGACCTTGAGTTCATCAAATGCTTTTTGTTGTCTGCCAGTCTACTGGAACTTGATGTCCTTCTTATTGAGTTCATAGATTGGACCTGCAATGTTGGAAAATCCTCTAATGAATCTACAATAGTAGGAGGCAAGTCCCATGAAGGCTTGGGCTTCTGTCACAGTGGTGGGCCTTGGGTACGCTGCTACTGCTTGTATTTTGAGGGAGTCTATGTGTGTTCTATCTCGATTGATAATATGGCCAAGGTAGGAGATCTCGATTTCTGCAAACTTGCATTTCTTGGGCTTGATGTACAGGCCATGTTTTCTCAGACTTTCCATTATCTGCTGTATGTGCTGCAGATGTTCCTCAGGTGTCTTGCTGTAGATGATTACATCGTCAACATAAACCATCATCCATCTTCCCATATCATAGCAGAAGATTTTGTTCATCATTTGCTGAAAGCTTGCTGGTGCATTGCACATCCCAAATGGTATTCGCAGGTAGATATAGGTTCCATCTGAGATTATGAAGGCTGACTTTTCACTTGCCATTTCTGTGAGTCCGATTTGGTGGAATCCTGAGTATAAGTCCAAGGTGCTGTAGTACTGTGCTTCATCTCCCAGTGTTATAAGGATGTTGCTGATGAGGGGCAGTGGTTAGCAATCCTTCTTGGTGACTGCATTGAGCTTTCTGTAGTCGACACAGAGTTTTGGGGTGAATTCTCCAGGCTTGCTTCCTTTTTTTGGGGCTAGTATAACTAGTGAAGACCAGGGGCTACTGGCTTCTTTGATAATACCGGCTTCTTTTATCTGCTTGATTTCTTCTCTGAGCCATTCCTGGTAGGCTGGTGGGACAGGTCTTGCTTTTTGGTAAATTGGTTCAGTGTCTCCAGTATCTATCTCGTGATGGTAGTGTGGCATTTTTCCTTTGATATCCTTGAAGTCTGTGGCAAGGACATCCTCAAATTTATAGAGTATTTTCTTGAGTTCCTCCTTGAGTGGGAATTCGTTTCCAATGGTGTAGCTGTGCTTGTTTGTAGTTTCCTCCTTCTTATACTCCAGTTCAGTGATCTTGATACTGGTGAATACTTCTTTTCCTATGGATCTGAATCCTTTCTTTCCTCTTTTCATTTCCTCTAACTTCTTGACTTCTATGATCTTTGGTTATCAGACTGGGAAGATCAACATCTGTGCCAGTCAGTCCTTCTTCTTGATTGGGAATGGAATAGTAGAATTGTGATTCCTAGTGATGAGTAGTATTTCTCCAATGTAGTCTGAATCAATGACTCCTCCTTCAATCGTAATTTCACCTCTTGCCAAACTGCTTCTTGTCTTGAGGATCCCAACATGATCCTTTGAGATGATCATCTCTAGGCCAGTTGCAAGTAGAGTAGTTATCTGGGGTTCAAGTACAGTTTCTTCCACTGTAGTGATATCCATTCCAGCTGCATTTTCTGATTTGTATTCTGGCAGGACTACATCAGGGTGAATCTTCCAGATTTTGACCTTGATTTCTTCTTCATCATCACTGTCCTCCAGAAGGGCTGGTGGTTTGTCATCTTTCTCCTCCTCCTTTTCCTCTTTGGCTTGTTCCTTGAGGGTCTTCTCTCTTCTTTGGTAGTAGATCTCCTTGATTTTGCCAGTGTACTGGTAGCACTTATTGACATGCTCCATACAGTACATTCGAATCCCATGTGGGCAGACTCCTTGTAGTGCATATCCTTCTGTGATCTTCTTGCTCCATTCTTCTTCACTCATCCATCTGACTTTCTTCTTCTTCTTCTGTGTGGTCACCATGTAAGCTTCTTCTTGCTCATCTTCCTCCATCTCAGGGAGCACTCCTTTGTTGATATTGATGGGAATTCACATCTTCTGACCTTGGTAGATAATCTGCATCTTCTGAGCATTCAGGTCGATTATTGCTCTGGCTTTGTAAAGCTACTGGTTGCCAATAAGAATGTCATAGTTGGTTGCATTGGTTACTATCACATCTACTGGAATAGTTGCTCCTCCAAACTTGATAGGAATATCTCAGATTTTTCCCAAAGGGGTGGCTCTTGTACCATCTGCTGTAACAAACACCAACTTGGTTGCTTCTTTGACCTCCCACCCCAGGCGGTCTACTGCCTTCTTGCTAAGGAGGCTCCTATATCTATGATGGCTTCAAAGATTCTGTCTTTGATTTGGCAGGTTATATAGGCAGAAGTCTTGCAGTTGTCTTCACTTTCTTCTCCAGAATCTTCTTGAATATTATTGGCTTCAGTTATCTTTCAACCCTACTCCTTGGTTGTTTTGGCAAGTCCAAATCTCATTTGCTGTCTAAATATAGGAATTTCTGCAAGCTGGCCAAAGGTTGCATTGACTTTTTGTTGGCTGAGATCCTTGAAGATATCATACTTGATCCATTTCTTCGGCATGGCTTTTTGTGGCCATTTCCATCTGTTTTTCCACTGGGTTCTTCTTGGGTCTTCCTGGTGGTCTCTTGTAGGGTTCCTTGCGAATATCCTTCTTGGTAGTCTGTGTAGGATAGGCCTCCCATTCTTCATCTGATTCTCCAATTTCCTCTAAGGTAATGATGTTGGTCTGTTCTTTGTTTTTTGTAGCATTGCTTGGCTGGGCCTTGCACTTAGTTTCACTTATACATTCATATGAGTAGTGGCCTTCTTCTCCACAACTATAGCAGGTATCTTTCTTCTTGTCTGAGGTGGCAGCAAACTTCTGAATTGAGCAGCAATCTCTTCCTCTAATTTCTTTTACTACATCTCCTAGGTGAGTAGTCATTTCGGCAAACTGCTTGGCAAGCTCCTCCATAGGGTCACTGTTTCTCTGCTGCTCTGTAGCTCTCATTTGAGGTGTATTTCGATTGATCATTGTGGTAGGGATCACACTGGTTGCCTTGGGTGCTTCGATTCTAACTCTAGTGACTCTTTCCATTGTGTAGTCTTGTGGATGTCTGGCTATTCAATACCGCTAAGCATAGGTGACCTTTTGTGGCAGATCCAGAACTACTAGTGATGAGCGAATGGCCCTAGCTATCTCTGGGTAGACTCCTTTCATGAAGCTTGCTTCAGCTACTTGATCTCAGATAGCATCAGCATAATCTGCGAGGATTATCTGATATCAGATTCGGGTGTAGAATGTGTTTGGATCCTTGCTCATTCCTTAGCATATTGTATTGAGCTGATCCTTCAGAGCTTACTTAATCTCATCTGTATAATAGGTGTTTCGGAGCCAGGTCTTCTGTGCTATCAGTATGGCATCAGCATCATTTCCTGTATGGGTTGCAGCTGTGAATGCTGCTCTGGCAGGACCTCGTAGGCTGAAGGGCATGAGAGCTCTTGCTGTGCTACTGTCAGGGTTTTTACAGCAGTATACTGCTTGAAATTATCAATGAAGGTGATGATTGATTTATCTGAGGTATATCTATAGAATACTGGTGGTCTCATATCCATCTTGTCTTGGTATCTTGCCTTGGTTTGTATGGTTGTTCAGGTGGTGGCGGTTATTCATTGTTCAGCTTAAAAGTAAGGGATTCATCTTGAATCACCAGCCAATGGGCACCAAGTTGTAACGTAGCAGATGCTTACTCTTGAAAGTATGTTGGATTTCTGTATCTTGAATACTTGATCTTCTCTGACTCCTCAGAGTCCTTGGGATGCAGAGGTAGATGAGTTCGAAGTGTATCTGCCCACAGACTTACTAGTTCCTTTGCTATTTCTTTGCTTTTGAACTATTTCGATCTGAGGTTTATTCACTTGAAGATACTGGGTTATTTATACAAGTTTGCTAGCTATAATGTGGCTAAGTAGTGAGTCATTTTCTGCAAGTATCGAATCTTTTAACATCTGCTAGAATTTCACTGATTGCAAACATTCTAACATCTCCTAAATCTTTGCGAATGTTAAAGTTTCTGCACTTCACAGAATATAACTGCTATTTATAAGGCTAAACTATATTGGGAATCAGATTTAGGTACCATGATCAAATGTCTAATTCCCCTATTTCATATTACTAATTTGGATCAGCCATCACAATAGTTTGAATCTTAATTTAAATAATCTGAATTTAATTTAATTCTAATAATCTGAATCTCATTTAATTTATTGGAAACTAGAATATATCAGGTTGAATATCCTTCACTTTTGATACATAGACATCATCAAATATGCATGCATTTCTTGGAATTAATATATATTGGATCTATCAGAATTGATAACTCAATTCTATATTGATTGATTTTATTAAGCTATCAGGATCTCACTCAGGTGAAAATCTTGCTGATACCTTCTTGAAGTATATTAAAGACTTTAATATATAGATAAAGATATATATTTTTCAAAAAGAGTATTTTTGTACTTTCAGATTATTGTTTAATATTTAAAAATTATCTTATATTTCGAATTATTTACTCTAGATATTGGCTATAACAATAGACAATATAACTAACAATAATGTTTTATTTCAAACAATTTATGAGAAGTTTGATCATATCAGCCTAAACTATCCATCAATATAATATATACAATATATGGCTCATATCATTAATCTGGCTGTTCAGGATTTTTTAACCTGTCTGAAGACTGATCAAGATACTGTTGATATAACTAAGAGTGGAGAAATTTCAAAACTTTGAATGATCATTACAAAGATTCAATTATCTTTACTATATTAAGAGAAATTTGTTAAGAAGTATAAAATATTTGAACTCAAACTGAAAGAACTTATTTTAGATGTCAAAACTCAATGAAATTCAATATATTCTATGATTGAGTAGGCCTTAGAATTTTCAGATATAAGTCTTTTATTTATTTTTAAATTCAATTCAAAATTCAATTCAAAATTCGATTCAAATAATCTAATAAATTTATTTTCTATAATATATAACCTTTAACTACAACTATTATTGCAGACAAAGACTTAAGAAAATATACTATTGGGAGCTATACTTGGGAAATATTGAAAGATACTATAGAAATTCTAAAGAGCTTCAAAATGGCAACAAATCTTACTGCTTGAGAAAAATATCGAACAATCTATTCTACTGTTCTGATTTACAATTTCTTACTGGATATGTTGGAAGAGCATGACAAGAAGATTTGAAAAACTATAGATAAGTAATTGAATACTATAGGAGAGCAATCAAATACTACTGGAAAGCAATTGAATACTATTTATCTGGCACTAATGATGGCTATTAATAAGTTGAAAATATATTATTCAATAATAGATATTCCAACTTATTATATTGATACTGGTAAGTAAAATTTTGAAACTCAAGAACTATATGAATTTTACATTTCAAATTTTTATATTTTCAATTTATTTTTCTTCAAATATACCAGTACTTGACCCCAGACTTAAACTATCATATTATATATCTCATGAATGAGAGTCTGAATGGATTGAGACTGCCAAGAGAGCTGTTTATACAACTTATGATAAAACCTATGTCCCTCTCTCTGGATCAGTTTATTAAGAATGGTCTAATATTATTAATACTGAAATCAATAATATTGATGCTGCATTACAATAACATATATTCAACAAAAGACAAAAACTGATAGCAAACTCTGAGCATAAGGTAGATATTTATTTGAAAAGTAAAATTATTAAATATATAACAAGAATTGATATATTATCTTAGTGGCAAGTAAGTTGAGACTTTAATTCAAATCATATTTAAATTAAATCATATTTAATTTGAATTAAAATATATTCAAAAACATTAAGGCCATATTGGAGATTTCCCAAATCTAGTTAAAATAGCATGAGACTATTTAGCCATCTTAGCAATAAGTGCTCCAATTGAGAGAATCTTTTCTAATGGTAGAGATCTTGTATCACTTAAAAGATATGCTTTAAAACTGGAAACAATTCAGGAATGTATGTGTTTAAAGATATGGCAATCAGTCTAGTGCTAGTCAATCTCAAAATCTCGAAATGTAACTATTTTTATATAATTAAATTAAAATACTTATCACAAAATCCCTCTGATATAGTACTTTGAAAGTAGGCATTTGAAAGCTTAAGATATGGCAGGTGCTTTAAAAGTAAGTGCTTCAAAAGCTTAAGATATAGTAGGCACTTTGAAACTGGGGTAGATGTCATCAGGGTGGACACTTTGAAAGTAGGGTGGATGTCATCAGGGTACTATAGATGCAGTCATGGGTCATGGGAATTGTAATGAGAGTTATGTTAGAAACAGAAAGCTTAAGATATAGTAAGTACTTTGAAAGTAGACAATTCAAAAGCTTAAGATATAGCAGATATAGGTGCTTCAAAAGTGCAGATACTTTGTAAAAGCAGATACTTCAAAAGCTTAAGATATAGCAGGTACTCCAATCTAAAATATATAAATAAGTACTTCTGATGTAAAAATTTCTATAAAAAAAAAAAAAAAAAAAAATGTCCTCTTCCTCTCTCTATATCAATTTTCATATACTTATTAAAGATCTTACCAGAGTATTGCAGAAAATGAATCAGAGAATCCATAAAGTCTCTAGCTAGCTCAATGAAGGAAACAAGTCTAGAGTTGAATATAAGAAAATAAGAATGAAGATTATCAAGGTGATTCAAGAATTTGATCTAGATATAGATGAAGTATTCAAGGCTGAACCTACTGTCACTACTATTGATCTAGATATAGACAAAGTATTTGAGGCCAAACCCACTGCTACTGCTATTGCTGTCTCAAATGCTACTACTGCTATTACTACTGCTGCTGTAGCCCCCAATACTGTCACTGCTATAGCCCCCAATGCTGTCACCCCCAATGCTATCACTATTGACATTTTGGACTTAGACATTGAAGTAGAGGATGATATGCTCACCAATACTATTGCCATTGAGATTTTGGATTCAGACATTGAAGTGAAGATTGACAATGTGTTTGAAATTTCTGATAATAATACTACAGATATCATAATTTTGAGTAATGAGGAGGTTTTGGTTCCAAAAAGAGATCATCTACATATCAGTTACTACAATTGTAGGCAATATGGAAAGAAATATAGTACAATACCTCAAATCTGTCAGAAGATTAACCCCTTGACTCCAAATCTATCTCTCCAAAAAAGAGCATACAATAATACTTGTTGGGCAGCAGTAGCTAGATATAAGAGGAATTGTTGATAGCCTGTGTCATTGATAGCCTAGCCTGTATTATAATCAATAAAATTTTTGTGACATCATTATTCAAATAAAGCCTCTATTCAATTCAACCCTAATCAAATCAAGGCTCCATTTGATTTGACCCTAATTGAATTAAGGCTCCATTTGATTTGACCCTAATTGAATTAAGGCTCCATTCAATTTGACCCTAATTGAATTGAGGCTCTATTTGATTCAACTTCCATTCAATTTGACTTTCATTCAACTTGAAAAAATCCCAATTCAATTTGACTTTTCAGATCTCCCATTTGATTCAACTTGATTTCATTCAATTTGTTTGTAAGTACTAATTATATCCAAATATATATAGATATAATACATTAGGCTTAGTTCTACTTCATAATTCTTCAGGGGTAAGATCATTATCTCTGAAATGATTATTGTTAGAATCCTTACTAAGAGCTCAAGAGATGTATTGATTATAGATATATACTACTATATTAATAGCTTCAGCCTAATAAGAATATGATAATCCAGCTACATTAACTATTATTTGAGCCATTTCAACAATTATATAGTGTAACGGTGACCTCAGAATGATGACATCAGCACAGGAGACAGCCTTTCCTTGCAAAGCCACTAGATCGGAGCACGAGAAGATCATACGGCATACGAGATGAGCAATAATGACCAACTGTGAGTCATTGTGACCACAGCACAAGCATCCTGAAGAATATAAAAGAAGGATCAAGGAACCGCAGTAGCAGCAATCAACAAGAACCACTAATCCCAAAATAGCTCAAAGACTTACCACAAACGAAATGCCTGCCGCCCGCCAAACCTCAAGGTCAAGGAACCACCAAGGCATCTCGGTTGAAGAAAGGATGTTCCAAGACATCAGAAGAGTCATGAGGACCCGCTCAAGAAGGACTCCTAGTGTCAACCTGGGTACTGCAGACCCCTATCACTTTATCCTCTACCGCCGTGAAATGGAAACAAGGATCACCATTGCTACCGAATGCCTCCAAATGTGGCAGGAGTACGAAATAGGAAACCTCCTCTGCCAGGAGTTCCCACAGACCAGCACCCAAGAGCTACGAGATGCCATCTCCATGGAAGTACACGAAATAAGGACAGCTAAGAAGATCCATCAGATCTTTAGGCATATACCATGGTTGATCCCTAACTTGGAGTATGTTAGAGTCTCAGATTTCAGAGACCTGTCATCCCACCGTATCAATGCACTAGAAGCCAGGGTAGCCACAGAAGCCCAGTCCACTATCACCCTCAACAGCGAAGAAGTAGAAGACTTCTGGCATCCCATCCTTCAGGACAACCCAGACCAATTCCTACAAGGATTGATCTCAGTATTCCAAGGCCCAAGCATCCGGGTTAGATCCCCCCAAGACCCCACATTTGTCCCCTATTTTGTGGAAGAGAACCTCATAGACTGGAGAGCCCCAG
>RBNI01005392.1:0-12645 GCA_003990745.1 Jimgerdemannia flammicorona | reverse complement strand
AGTTTTTTTTTTAAAGATAAAATAAAAATTTAAAAATAATAAATTTAATATTTTTAAATATCTCTAATTTAAAACTATAATATATTATAATATATAATATATTTATATAGAGTATTTTTATTTAAATAATTAAAATATAAAATTCAATAAAATATTAATTCAGTTTTAGAATATACTATAAAGTAGTAGATATACTATTGAGAGTTCTGACTCAGTCTGACCAATCAGACAATACTAATAATCTTGTTTAAAACTTTGATAAACTTATATAAGAACTTGAGAACTATATTGTCTAATTTTTTCTAAAAGTAGTACTTTTAAACAAATTAAATTGAGGTTTAATTTAAAGTTATAATTTATATAAGATAATATATCAATTTTTTATTTTTACTTATATTCATATAGTATTTTTATTTTATATATATGTAGTAATTATATATATATAATAAAGTATAATATACCTAGCTCAATAGAAGTAAATTATAAGGTTGAGATTGATATAGTTTAGCTTGAGACCTTAGTTACTTTGTTAGAAAGTAATAAAATGTTTTGTAATTTCTGATATCCTTGGTATTTAGAGATATAATAGTTAAATCTGAATATAATAGTTAATTTGTATTTCAATTTTCTTATTGAGATTATTCTTTAGATATAGTGGTAATTTGAATATATATGATGGTCTAGCAATTTAGTGGTTTTTTTCTTAAGTGGCAGTAATCTCCAAAAGTATGTGATTTCTATATATATAGTATAACAATCTCTAAAAGTATGTAATTTCTACATAACAATCTCTGTATAGTACAATAATCTCCAAAAGTATATGATTGCTATATGACAATTCTGGTAGACTTCCTTATGCAATTTGGCAAATAACTTATTTTGGTAGATAACTCAGTTTTGGTATGGCTTCTTCTGAATTAGCAGGCTTCTTGAATATAATAAATAACTCAAAAATAGCAGATAATGTATATTCTTCCCAAATTGACAGTTTTTGGAGAAATAACTCAAATGGCATTGATCTTGACAAGTTATATCAAAGCCTGGCTTCATTTGTATAGGGTTATATTAGATAGACTAGCTCTACTATAAAGTTATATCAGATAGACTAGCTTGTGGTAAGATTTCTATAAGGCTCTCCAGGAATGGTGAGTTCTTGAATAGTAACTCAGATTCTTCTTAGCAAAGTTACATCAAGACTGACTTCATTTGTATTAACAAGTTTACTGTGAAGTTATATCAAAAGACTAACTTTATGGCAAGAGATAGATTTCTTGAAAATGGTGGCTCTTTCTTGAGTAGCAGATTTACTCAGGTTCTTCAGACTTATCTGGCAAGTATATCAATCAATCTTTATATCAGAAAGTAGACTGGAGTAGAAAGGGAATGTTATTGCTTTAGATTTAATTTCAGACTGAGGTTTATTCACTCTTGTCTCTGGAGTATTTTATATAGTTATAGTTGCTACCTGATTGCTATAAGACTAATTATAGATAACTATCTGTAGCAATTATTTCTGGACTAGTATGGTATTTCTGAACCAGTATAGTGTTTCTGAACTGATACAGTATACTGGTTCAGAAATAGATAAACATACTGTTTCTGTATTTCTGGCTAATTATACAGATTGGTACAGTAATGCAGTCTTAGTTACCTAGTATACTAGATATAGTATGTAGCTAATTTATAATTTCAATAGTATAGTTCTACTGCTCATCACATCAGCCTTTACTAAAGAATGGTCTGTTCTTAAACTATCTTTTAATCGTCATTCTAATATATATAAGTATTTTCAGTATCAATACCTGAAACATCTTCATTTAGATCTAAGTCACTCTATTCAACAAGTTCTTCTTTCTCTGAGAACAGGATTTCAACATAGTTGATAATACTCAGATAGATGGCAGAATTTATTTTTTATATATCATATAGAGAGAACTGTGTCTGTATCAGTACTAAAGTATTTCATTTATAGATTATATATAGTCTGTCAGCAGCAAAGGTATTTTTCTGAGTCAGACCAATAGAGATTCTGATATAGATTAGGTCTGGAGCCAGATGGTTCTATAACTGTTCTCTAATTATACAGTAGATCTATAGCTAGTAGACTTATAGTAAATATCTGGCCAAGGTGAGATTCTTCTGATGGATCTGGATTTATCAGAGGGGATTTCCATTGGCTTAGTAAAATTATGATAAGAGAACTGAGAGTAATTAGAATGAACTAAGAACAAGGGTCTGGAGATACTAGTCAATTGCCTAGTTTATAGTATGGAGAGAGATATCTTGAGGCAGTTGATATATACTGATATCCTTAGGGTTTGTCTATCCATACTTCTTAAATAGATATTAGTTCCTCTGATATTGTGTACAAGATAAGATTCTTCCTATTTGGGCTCCAATTTGGTAGCAAAGTTTATTTTAATCATACTTCTCTAAACTAGTACTTGATCTCTAATCTTGATCTTCTAATCTTTTTACTTCTAGTTATAGTACTTCTTTTGTCTTTCTTGGACCTTGATAATCTGGACTCAGACTTGATTATATAACTGTTCTGTCTTCTTGATGAGGTCTCCAAGGTTCTTGTAGTCAGTAGTTTTGGTTTTTTTTTGACAAATATCATCTCAAATAGCTTTTGTTTAGTGGAGATAGTAGGTGTTCTGAATTTCCCATAGGATCTCAGATAAGTAGAGGTTCCAGTTAGTAGGATTGACTCAGGCAAGTTCTTCTTAATGGTCTGGTTCATTTGTTCTGTCATACCATTGGTCTGAGAGTAGTATATATGATATAGTTTATTTGAGATAGATCTTGTGAATTTAGATATAACTTATAATTATATTATTGATAAATTCTATGTCTCAATCAGAGATGAATTCTTCTGAGGGTCTATATCTGAGTGTGAGTCTATGGAGGAGGTCAACAATAGTCAGGGCATCAGTAATTTCTATTGAAAAGACTTCAGGCCATTTGGTCAGATACTCTATAAATACTAAGATAATTTGTTTCTCCTTGATATAACTGATAGACATCTAATTATATATACTCTCTATCTCTGAAAGATATTGTATAATAGTATGATTAGTTGTAGTAGTGTTTGATAATTCTTTCTTCTTTGGTACTTCTGGTAGATATTATATTTCATGAATATGTCTCAGACTTATGTTCTGAGATTTGGGCAATATTGATATATTGTTTACAGTTTTTCATCAAAATTCACCTATCCTTGGTGGGCTTTCTGGTGTTCTTTTTGAATGAGATCTTCTTATACTTTGATGTTTAGAGGAGTTTCCTTTAGAGTATAGTTCTTCAGTACACTCTTTTTCTGATTTATTGGGGTTGGTAGAAATATATATCAACATTGTTGTGAGCTTTCTCTGCTTTGTGGATAATGGTGATTTTGTAATCCTAAAGGATAAGGATTCAATAGGCAAGAATTCTAATAGGTTTTTTGTAATTGAATAGTTATTTGAGAGCAATATAGTCAGTTATTTAGAGTGAATCTTTTTCTGATAAGATAATGTTCGAACAGAGTAACTACCCATATAACTGCAAGACATTCCAATTTAGTACTACTATAGTTAATCTGCTGCTGATTGGTAGCTCAACTTGTATAAGCTATTATATAGTATTATTAGTTAGATTCTTCTTGAGCTAGAACTGCTCTAAGGCCATCTTTAGAAGCATCTGTATACAAGATGAATAGCTTCTATAGATTGGGTTGAATAAGGATTAGTGCTATAATCATATAGTACTTAAGCTCCTTGAAGACTTTCTCTTGTAATTCTGTCTATTTGTAAGGTACTCCTTTCTTGAGAAGGATTTAGATTGAGGTGATGATTTGGATAAAGTTCTTGATAAACCTTCTGTAGTAGGATACCAATATTAGAAATAATAGTGTTTCCTTCAGAGTCTTGGGTGCTGGCCAATTATTGATCTTCTCAGTTTTCTTTGAATCTATATGGATTTATTCTTTCAAAACTATGAATCTAACAAATTCAAGTTTCTGTTTCTTAAAGCAGTATTTCTTAGTATTGATGAGCTTGAAGAATTCCTCTAGATAGTGTAGATATTCTTTAAAATTTACTGAATAGATGTTGGAATTATCTATATATATAATCAAACTATAGTGGGTAGATCAGTGGGCCATAAACTGAGTTTATCATTATCTAGAAGGTGGAAGGTGCATTGAAAAGTTCAAAGAGTATTTGGAGGTACTCAAATAGTTTTTCTAAGGTAAGAAAGGCTGTCTTCTAAATGTCTTTAGGATCTATGGAGATCTCATAGAATTCTATAAAAAGGTCTATACTGCTGAAGTATCTAATATCTTATAACTGATCCAAGATATCATTGATTCTAGACAAAGGATAGACATCCTTTTCAGTAACTGAATTGAGTTTTCTATAGTCTACATAGAGTCTTCATTCTCCTTTCTTTGGTACAATAAGTATAGAGCTGGCCCAAGGGCTAGTAGAAGGTCAGATGACTCTATTGTCTAAGAGTTCTTAAATATATTCTATTTTGAATATCTTTAGGTAATGAGGTATTTTTTAGAGTTTCTGCTGAATAGGTGTTGCATTTTCTATATTTATACTATAGTGGTATGATGGGTTATATAGTAGGTTACTATAATTAGTAGTGAAGATATCTTGATATTTGTAGAGGAGTTCTACTAATTATTGCTATTGCTGAGTTATCAATTCATCTCTAATGTTGGTGGAAGACTTTACTGTCTTCTGGATCGCAGAGGGGCCTTTCCTTTCTTCTGCTATTTCCTATAAGTTTAGCTCATAGACTTCTCTATGAGTTCAGTTGAGGAAGAGTACTAGATGTCCCATAATAGTTCCTTTTGATAAGATAATACTTTTCTAGCTCTGGTTGATTGCTCAAAAGTATACAGAGTTCATCTTATTAGATAATGTATAACTCTTAATATCCAGGTTCAGGATATCTTCATTGGGTTCAAAGAAGAGGTTCCTGGGGTCAAGTGGTGCAAAGATTTCGAAAATGATTTGCTTTCCAGGCTCTGAGATGAGGTTTTTGTGCAATTTGACTGGTTGGTAATATACTTGCTGGGGGTTATCCTTCTTAAGGTAGTTGACCTGAAGAAGATATACTTTCTTTTTGTCTGAGCTTTCAAATCCTTAAGCTTGTCTTGTTTCTTTGATCAGTTTAGAGACTTCTTACAATTGAGGAAACTTGACTTTAATGAAGACTGCTTGAGCAATCTTCTGTCCTCAAAGGATTCAGTACCATTCTATGCCACTATTATACAAGATGATCTTGATTTTTTTTATATATCCTGGGTCTATAGTTTCTCCTTCTACAGTTACTTCTTATCTGGCAAGTCCAGACCTTGAGGTCAGTTGAATATAAGTTCCTTCAGATAGTTGTATAACTAGTTCTGTTCTAAATACCAATATCCTTTCAGGTTTGATAGGTTTATCTACCAAACTGTAAAGATCATATTCTATATCTTTCAGATAGGCTTTGGTTGGGGGTTTGGCCTTAGAATGTAGCAGGACATACTGAGTAACATCCTTGCTAGGTTCAGGCTATCTATAAGCTGAAGCTCTACTGACAGAGAGCCTTCAGACTTTAAGACTAAGGTGCAGCCATCTGGCTCCAGTAGAGAGATCTTAGAGATAGTTGATTCCTCTTTTTCTTATAGGGTCTAGGGCTTTTATAAAGTTGGTGATATCTTTTACCCATTCTTAGCAAGTTGTATATCTGATGAGAGTTAGGATATTTGCTTCCAAATTATAGATCTTGAGAGTCCTTCTTCCTGGTTTCTTAGTCTGGCTTTTTTGGATCTAAGATCTATTATCTTCTCTCTTTAGAGTGTGGACTACAACATTCTGGCTGAGGTGAACCTTCTGGTGTATGTAGTCTCAGTAGTCTGAGTGTCTTTTATAGTTGCAATATCTCATTGCTTGAAAAGCTGTTCTTGGTTATTAATCTCTTATTATCTTAGAAATTAGTATCTATCTTAGTTATAGATTAAGATAAGTGTAGCTAAGGAGTATACTTCTATTTGAGTGAAAAGGTCTTATCCTCTAACTCAGCTTTGTAATCTTATAGTGACCTCCTAGAAGGTAGTTAATTATGCAATTATAGTTGAGAGCTCTGGCCTATGAGATCTCTATCTTTCCTATTAGTCTAGTAGATAGCATTAGTAACAGTAGTCTTAAAGAGAGTAGAAGGTCATTTTATATAGATATCTTCCTAGCCAGAAGGCTCTTTCTTGGTATATTTCTTACTTTGAAATAATGGGAATTATACTGAGCCCTCTTTGATATTCTAGAGATCATTATCTTCAAGTAGTGCTCAGTGAGAGTCATTTCAGAGAATGAGTTCAGGGGGCTCCTCTTGCTTAGGGATCTCTTGCTCAGAAGTCTCTTGCTCAGGTTTTCTTCTTCCTCTAATAATTCTTGATTCCAAATTACTTATACTTCTACAGCTTCAGCTGCAGGTGTTTCTGGAACATATCTGTATTTCTTCTTTCTTTTTTTGTACTCAGAGTAGACTATACCAGGCAAATTCCTTGTCCCAATAATCTTAGAGATGTGCATGGGGTACTTATGTCTTTTGAGATAGGTGAGACATTCTTTGATCAGTCCTGCAATGGCTCCAATTGTGATAGAGATAATATTTCTGACCTATATATTATCTTCTGACCTGTCATCTACTAGATTGATTTGGAGATTGAGTCTGGGATCATTTTCATCTTTGGATTCTTCTTTCTCTTCAGTAGTAGATTTTTCACTACTGGCATATTCTTCCTGAATAGTGATCTTCTTCTTCTTTGATTACTCATAGCTAGTCACCTTAACTCTGTACTTCTTGCTTCATAATCAAACTTGAGTACTTGTTGACCAATATCAACGACTGCATTCATTTTTTTCATCCAGTTGATATTAAGGATTATATCATAAGTGACAGCTTCAGTAACTATAGCTTTCAGGATAGAGAACTTAATATGTCTCAGAGAGATGGTAATGTTGTATATCTCTCTAAGAAGTTGAGTTAGGGCTCTATCTGCTACTATGATGCTGAGGTTGGATGGTCTATCAATGGGCTATTGGAGGGTGTCCAGAAATTATTTAGCAATGAAACAGATAGCTACTCCTATATCTATGAGAATTTTCACCTTTTGTTCTCCAATCTCTCCATATAGATAGGTGCTGATATATCTCTCTGCAGCCTATATAATAGTTGGAGCTGGTTCTTATTGTAAGATTGAGACTCTGTCAGTGCTAGACCTAGTAGTTCTTAGCAATTTATTTCAAACTCCAGCTGGTGTTAGTTGCAGGAACTGCAGGAGAGAACTTCCATCTTGGTCTCTTGAATCTTTGCCAGGCTTCATTATAGATATCTCAAGGTATAGTCTTCAGAGTGTACTTCTTCTTAGGATTCAGAGCAGCAGACTCTTGTTTCTCTTACTCCATTTCTTCATCTTCTGGAGATAGTTCATTTGTTTCAGAAATAAAAGGTGAGAGAGACTAGAGAGGTATTTCTACTTGCTCTTCTTTATATTCTTCATCTTCCTCTTAAATTCTTCTGCTGGTATTCCTGAATGGTCTTTCTATAGGTCTCTACTTTTTCTCCACTTGATAAATAGTCTTTTTGGTGATAACCTTGGCTAGATATAAGTCCAGATTACTGTAGTCTTTGCTGTTACTTTCTTTTTCAAAATCTTTGATAGAATGGGCTTCAGTTTTCTTGTACTGAGTTTCATTTCTATGATTTGGTGGTTCTGAGTCCCTTCAGTCACTTCTTTTATTATTATATTTAGTAGTATAGTATCTAAATTATCTACAGTAAAAGCATTGAACTTATGCTCTATCTTGGTCAAGATATCTTCTTTCTTCTTATTGATAACTCTTATTATCTCTGGGTGAGAATCCTTAGTTCCTTTGGAGTATATACCCTCTGTTGTCTTGTTGATAGCTCAGATTTTCACATATGGTGAGTCTTTAATTTGTCTAACCAATTGGTCTAACTTGGAGTTGAGGTTTAGGATTTTGTTTCTTTTCTTCTTCTATTCTTTAACTAGCTTTCTTTCTTTAAATCTTTTCTGTCCTTGGAGGAGTCCTTATAGGGCTTTGACTAAGATATTTACTTTATCATCCTTCTTGTCATGATCACTCTAGGTAGTTTCTTATCTGATATCAAAATATTCTTAAGCTGCATCTACTTATTCTTCAGACCTTCTGATATCTAAGGTATAGATATATTGGATGATGTTCAGGGGAATCTCATTCATAAAGGTCATTGGGCCTATAATGTCTTAATTAGTAGCATTGAACCTGGCTGCATATATTCTCTTTTGGATTCTTGTAAAGAATGCTCTGGGTAATTCTCCAAGATTCATCTTCATTCCCATGATGGATTCTATATCTTATAGCAGGTCTATACTTCTCAATGAGTTAGTGGATCATAGTATTATACTCTGCTAGCCAGATTGGTACCACATAGATGACTGCTCCCATGTCTGAGTTTATATTACTCCTTGCTCAGTGAAAATTCCTTTGGCTGGTTCTCTGAGTTGGGCTTTATAGATGACAACTTTTCTTTCAGAAAAAAGATTCTTCAGAGCTGCAATTTCTTCAATTCCTTTAAGAAATTTCCTGTAAAGGTTGGTAATAGGGTGGCTATTTTGTCATTACTATCTTCTGATTCTAATTCTGGTTCCAATTCTGATTTTGATACTAGTTCAGATTCTGATTCTGATTTACTTCCTGAGTTGTTGCTAGAGTTCAGAATACTTGAATATCCTGAAGATAGAGTTATGAGTCTTGGGCAAGGTGCAATGAGTCTGAGTATCCTTAAAGAGACTATTTCTTGGTCTTCTTGTTCTATGACAGCTGATGGTAGAAGTTTAATAGGCGAAATTGGTGGGTCTCCTGCAGGAAGTTGGGCTTGTACAATGAGATCTTCTAGTTCTTGAGCAATTCAGTCAAAGTTGGTAGCAGGGCTGTCTGTATAGTCTGGTTGGTCTGATAGGAAGTCTGTTAGTACTGGCTGAGGATTCTGTACTATGCTGGCTTCTTGTTGAGATCCTTTTAATACTGAGTAGCAAATATATCCAGTTTGACTGTGGGTTCTTATGAGCTGAAAAGTTATATAGATTTTGAAATCTTCTTTAGTTGAGAGTTTCTGTATAAATTTCGAAAATATTCCCAGTTGAGCCCCCAAATATAATATGCCTGGCTCAATGGAGGCAAATTACAAGGTTGAGAGTTGATGTAGTTTGGCTGAAGCCCTTAGTTACTTTGTCAAAAAGTAATAAAATATTCTGTACTTCCTGAGGTCCTTGGTATTTAGTAGTATAATAGTCAAATCTATATATAATAGTTAATTTATATATCAATTTTCTTATTGGAATTGTTTTTTGAGTATAGCAGTGATCTGTATAAATGTGTGATGATCTGGCAATTTAGTAGTTTCCTTTTTGAGTGGTAGCAATCTCCAAAGTATGCAATTTCTACATAATACCCTCTTATATAATATGACGATCTCTGTATAGTATAATGATCTCTAAAAGTATACAATTTTTATATGATAATTCTGGTAGGCTTCCTTATACAATTTGGTAGATATGTAACTCAAATTGGTAGATAACTCAGTTTTTGTATAGATTCTTCTGAATCAGTGGGCTTCTTAAATATGACAGATAACTTGAAAATAGTGGATAATGTAGATTATTTCTAAATTGGTAGTTTTCTGAGAAATAGCTCAGATGGTATGAATTCTTAGTAAGTTATATCAAAGACTAACTTTGTTTGCATAGAGTTACATCAGATAGACTAACTCCACTATAAAGTTGTATTAGATAGACTAGCTTGTAGCAAGATTCCTATAGAGCTCTCTGAGAATAGCAGGTTCTTAAATAGTAACTCAGGTTCTTTTTCTTGACAAAGTTATATCAAGACTGGCTTCATTTGTATGAATAAGTTTACTGCAAAGTTGTGTCAAAAGACTGACTTTATAATAAGAGGCAGATTTACTCAGGTTCTTTAGAATTACCTGGCAAGTATATCAATCAATCTTTATATTAGAAAGTGAACCAGAGTAGAAAGGGAATACTGTTGCTTTAGATTCAATTTTGGACTAAGGTTTATTCACTCTTATCTCTGGGATATTTTATATAGTTATGATTACTACCTAGTTGCTACAGAGCTAATTATAGATGACTATCTATGGTAAGTATTTCTGAACCAATATAGTATTTCTGGACTGATATGGTGATCCTAAATCAGTACAGTATACTGGTTCAGAAATAAGTAAATATACTATTTCTGATATTTCTGGCTAATTATATAGATTAGTATAGTAAAGCAGTCTTGGTTATCCAGTATATTATATATAGTATATGGCTAATTTATAATTTTGGTAGTATAATTCTACTGCTTATCATAATAGTAATATTATTCTATATCTCTCTTAATAGTAAAAGTAGTAATCTAGTAAGAGTTATTGTTTAGAATTTCTTCTGATAGTAGTAGTGGTAGTTTGATAAAAGTTATTGATAGTATTTCTTCTAATGATAATGGTAGTAGTCTGATAAGAGTTATTATATATATAGTCTCTTTTTAGAAGAAAGTTGAAAATTAATAAATTTAAGTATTAATAGATCTTAAAAAGAATAAGATAAGTTTTACAATATCAATAAATAACTTTTACAGAGATGGTCTCTTTACTTTAGAATAGTAGCTGAGCTAGTAGTATCTGAACTAATAGTATCTAGACTAATAGTGGCAATAGCTAGAAAGATAATAGCTTGAGGTTAGATAGCAGAGATAAATTTTTTAATTATATAATTAATTTTTTTTTTTATATTTTTTATAGTTATTATCTGTTTTGATAATGTAATCATTCATATCTTCAAAATGATCAGAAAGGAATTTAATATAAGTTTTTTTTTTTTACTTAGCTTTGAATATAGCTAGCTGATATATGAACTGAGCTGAGAGCTTTAAATATAGCAGTGAGAGCTCAAATATAATGGTGAGAATTTCAATTATTAATAAGAGTTTTAAATATAATAGTGATATAATAGTCAACTGATAAGTAAACTAAGAGATTCAAATATAGTAGTAAGAGCTTTGAATATAATAGTGATATAATAAGTTTAGATATAATTAGATATTTATATTTGGATATAGTATATAATATATTTAGATTATTAATATATATTATATTACTTATAATAATATTAAAAATTAGATTGTACTTATTGTTTGAAAATTATATTTAGATATTGTGGCATTCGATTTGTATTACTAAAGGTTCAAACACTGTTCGATGGTGCCACTTGTGTGAAGTACGGCCTTGAATATGTATGTCATTCATGGTTGATTATGTCGATGGTCACGTGATCGGGTCGTTCGATATGTCGTCAAAGTCGATAGGTCGGGTGCGGGTTACAATGGTCGATGATCGATGGCTCAAACATTCGATGGCTCAATAACGACGATTATTACTTGGGTCCGAGATTCCTGGCAGGCTGGTGGCAACTTGACGATGGTCTTGACTTTAAACGGTTCGTGGCGCAGTAGGTCGGAAAATGGAGGATGGCAGTTGTACGTTCGGTTACTTATTTAACTTGGGGACATGTGGAATGGCGACGGAATGGCAGTCATTCTGGGTGTCGGTCTTGTATCCTGGTCTTGTTTCTTGGGTTCCTTGGCTGGGTTTTCCGGGTCTTGAATCTTGAATGGTGGTCGAATGGCGGTCTGAATGCATGGTGGTCTTGAAATTTGAATATTCGTAGCGGTCGATTTCCTTAACTTGGCGGCAGTTTTCCTGGCAGCTTTCCTTAGTGGCAGTTCTTGAATAAGAGTTTTCCTTGGCTCTTGGAGTCCTTTCCCAAAGTTTCTCAAAAACTTAAGTTGGTATTATCTTACACTAGACTTCTTCGTCGTTCAGATAAAAGACCAATTGACTGAGGTTTATTCACTCTAAGGATATGGGTTATTTATACAAGTTTGCTAGCTATGGGGGGCACGACTAAGGCTAAGGTATACTACGTTGTGGCAAGCTTTGCTGTGCTATTGGCTTGCACAATGCAAGGTGCAGGCTATTGTTTACTACGGATTGGGTTGTAGGGGATAGCAATGCTGGATTCGGACTTGCTGACGAAATGCTGGAAATGGTTGTGCTGGGTAGCAATGCTGGAAACGGTTGTGCTGGGTAGCAACGCTGGATTCAGACTTGCTGACAAAACGCTGAAAATGGTGGTACTGGATAGCAACACTGGATCCGGACTTGCTGACAAAACGCTGACGTGAAGGCTGCACAATTCTCGTGGCTGACGGGTGGTACTTCTAGAGGAAATAGTACCCTTCGTCCGCAGCAGGCAAATCTTGCTGGGTTAAGATTTCTTCTTCATCATACCTCTCCTCAAAAGGGGGAAGCGCCGGCCAAGAGGTGAGGGGGTAGAAAAGTGGCCAGTCATCTTCAACAACATTCTCCAACCCTTGAACAGCTTGAATGCGGACAGAGGACTGGTAGACTCTCTGTTGCTCCTCTTCTTCTTCTGAAAACTCATCAGTTTCAGTGTCAGAGGGGGTTTCTTCAGGGGCAGGGTCTTGGAGTTCTTGGGCTTCCTCTTCAAAGACAGGGACTTCTTGGGCTTCTTCTTGATTC
>RBNI01005391.1:0-12648 GCA_003990745.1 Jimgerdemannia flammicorona | reverse complement strand
AAAAAAAAAAAAAAAAAAAAAAAAAAAAAAAAAAAAAAAGAGATGAGCAATGATGACCAACTGTGAGTCATTGTGACCACAGTATGAGTATCTTGAGAAATATAAAAGAAGGATTAAGGAACTACAGTAGTAGCAACCACAAGACCCATCAATCCCAAAATAGCTCAAAGACTTACTACAAATGAAATGCCTGCTGCCTGCCAAACCTCAAGGTCAAGGAACTATCAAGGTACCTCAGTTGAAGAAAGGATGTTCCAAGACATCAGAAGAGTCATGAGGACCTGCTCAAGAAGAACTCCTAGTGTCAACCTGGGTACTAGTGACTCTTATCACTATATCCTCTACTGCTGTAAAATGGAAACTAGGATCACTATTGCTACTGAATGCCTCCAAATATGGCAGGAGTACGAAATAGAAAACCTTCTCTACTGGAAGTTCCCACAGGCCAGTACTCAAGAGTTACAAGATGCCACTCCCATAGATATACATGAAACGAGGACAGCTAAGAAGATCCATCAGATCTTCAGGCATGCATCATAGTCGATCTCCAACTTAGAGTATGTTAGAGTCTCAGATTTCAGAGATCTGTCATCCTACCATATCAATGCACTAGAAGCCAGGGTGATTACAGAAGCCCAGTCCACCATCACTCTCAATAGTGATGAAGTAGAAGACTTCTGGCATCCTATCCTCCAGGACAACCCAGACCAATTCCTATAAGGGTTGATCTCAGTATTCCAAGGCCCAAGCATCTGGGTTAGACCTCCCCAAGACCCCACATTTGTCTCCTATTTTGTGGAAGAGAACCTCATAGACTGGAGAGCTCCAGATCTCCTTATTCCCAATTTCCCTGCTACTGAATGTGATGATGTCATTGGCAATGATGTCATCTCATGTAACTTTGATATATGCGAGATGCATGACTTATATGAGATATCCAAAGCATGCAAAATACATGACCTATATGACCTTGACAAAATATTTGCAGACCTCATCTCCTTTGAAGACATCCTGACCTCTGATGACGAGGACAAAGCCTCTATGATTGTAAGAGGGTTGCTTTTTAGGGTAACCATTATGTAGTTCCGAAAGGGTTTTCTGGAAGTTCTGAATATTCTAGAAGACCGTTTTCTTATGGTTAAGATCAATTTCATATGGAGTACATCCTCTACACTTATTAATTTCAAGATTGGGTTGACGTCTCAACCAAAGTCCTTTTTTGGACTAGTTCTAGATGTTCAGGATTTTCTATATTTCAAGAAGTTCAAGAAACTAAGACCAGCTTAGTTGAATTGACGTATCACTGCAGACAATACCCAATTAGGAGATTTTGTGATGGGGTTAGGAGTGGGACCTAACGGGGAGCAGATTTACTTAAGAGTGGTTTGTGGGTTATTATATAGGTTTATTTGCTATTCATAATATTGCTATATTAGAAGTAATTATGTAAAGAGATATTGTGGAGAAGTGCTCAGGAGTTGTGTTCAGATTGTTCAGATCTGAGATTCTGAGGTCTGGGAGAGGGGGTATTTATACTAGTGAGGGATTATCTAGACTATGCTGAATATGGATGTAGCACTAAGTGCTTTGCTAAGTTGGAATCAGTCATATAGTACAAGTGTGATCTGACATGTCAAGAGATCGTCTGACTGCTGAGTCAGTTCACAGTCATGTCATACAAGGCTAATCTAACTATACTATGACTGCTAAGCTATTTATAGGTTTAGGCACTGTCTGGGTAGTCTTTGATGACATCACTATTGATGACATCATCACTGGCAAAGTCTGAGCAGTTTTCTAACTTCTGACATTATCAGTTTTCAAGATATCATCACTTCTATCTCTTGCAAGATTAAGGCTGTCCTTGGTGGTGGTGGTTGTACAAGGATAACAGGTCTTGGTTCTCTTTTTTTTTAGTCTGCTGGTGCATTTGCAAGAACTGGCCATTCTTATCTAGGGTAAGGGTTCCCAATGTTGCGGCTGGGGGTTCAAACCTCTCAGAAATGATATTTTCTGTAATCTGAGGCAATTTCTAGTAGTAATATCTGTCACGTGGATGGCTTGAGATTGGTTTCGATGTTGTCAGCTTTCTTGAGTTCAGATGAAGCATCTGTCACTCTCTAACGGAGATGATACAGATAGAGTGAACCAAGTTATTCAAATGTGTTTTGCTTCTGCTAAGTACTGAGGTCTTGTATAGTCATGGTATATCTTGGTCTTGAGTTGATAAGTATAGTTCGTGAACCTTTTGGGTTCTTCTTGTCTCAATTTGAGTTTGGTACTTTCAGTTTTCTTTTGTAATAGTACAGTACACCAAACTAGTTATAGCAGTTCAGAGTCAGTTATATAGTTGTAGTACTTCTTCTAGTATTCTTGTATCTTGGCAGTGGGTTCTCATGCTTGCTGGCATATTTCGTGTAACCAGATGATCTCTTCAGTAACTTGTTTTATAGTCTCGCATGTGGTTTCCAAATTAGTTCTGAGGATGCCATGCGATTTTGGTGGCTTGGAGGTTGTGCACTTACAATGGTCCTGAACTTTCTGCTCTAAGTTCTTTATTATACTGAATAATACCAGCACTGGTATTTAATGTAACACTGAATAATGCCAGCACCAGTATTTGATGTAATACTGAATAATACCAGCACTAATATTCTGACATGACATCAAATTATACTAGTATCCTGAATCTGTACAACTATCAGTACCAACCCTGGAACTTAGTAGTTTTTCCTGCTCTGGTATTTTATTTTAGTTATTGGAATTTATATTTAGCTTTATATCTTAGCAACCATTGAATTATATTTTTTATATAAATACCCCTCTTATTTCC
Source organism: Jimgerdemannia flammicorona (assembly GCA_003990745.1). Lineage (NCBI taxonomy): Eukaryota > Fungi > Mucoromycota > Endogonomycetes > Endogonales > Endogonaceae > Jimgerdemannia > Jimgerdemannia flammicorona. The sequence goes on along the minus strand of RBNI01005391.1, from coordinate 9,815 downwards.
TCTGAAATAAAGTCAGTTCCTCTCAGTGCAATATATATAATTCCTTGCAAGCAATCTAAGAGATAACAAGACAGTTTAAAGATAAGAAGTTTGAGGACTATAAGACCTTGGAAAGGCACTCCAATAAGAACTTGCTTATAACAAACTTGTAGTTAGTCTAAGAGATATACCTTGAAGAGAATCTGATATATTTGAAGGACTCAATACCCACTACATAACAATATATATAATATAGTTCCTCTCAGTGCAATACACACACTTCCTTGCAAGCAATCTAAGAGATAACAAGACAGTTAAAGATAAGAAGTTTGAGGACTATAAGACCTTGGGAAGGTACTTCAATAAGAACTTGCTTAAAACAAACTTGAGTTAGTCTAAGAGATACATCTTGAAGAGAATCTGGTATATTTGAAGGACTCAGTGACCACTATGTGACAACTTGGTGCCCATTGGCTGGTGATTCAAGATGAATCCCTCACTTTCAAGCTGAAAAACAAACAACCCCCACAACAACTACCCTGACTACAAGAGTCACCTCTACAAGAATTCAAGACAAGATGGAAATATGTCCCTCCACATTCTATAGATATACTACTGAAGAGTCAATCCTGACCTTCATTGAAGACTTTGAACAATTCACCACCATACGAGCTCTTGGTGTGGATGCACAATTGGCCCTTCTATTAGTCAGCCTCAGAGGACCTGCCAGAGACAAGTTCAATGCAGCCACCATTACTGATGCTGGTGCAGCCAAACTTGCCAATATGAAGGCCTTCCTCAGAACAACATATTATACTGAAGAGATCAAGCAAGCTCTCAAGGATCAACTCAATACTATCTGCCAGGAACTTAGTGAAGATTCCAACTCATTCTATATCTGAATCTGCCACCAGATTGTCTTGGCTGGCTATGATGACTGCCTCAAGGAACAAATAGCAGACTCAACCTTCCTCAAAGGAGTTCACCCTGAAATTGCCTTAGCAATCTGGTCTACCCCAGCTGCACTGACCCTTGATCAGAAAGTGGTCTTTACACAGAGATATTGGACTGCTAGACATCCTGCTGAATACTCAATGGAGAAAATAACTGGTATCAAGATGGAGCCATCAAAGCTAACTAGTATCATATCTGCCACAGTTGTAAACTGACAACTAACCCCACCTATCCCTAAGACAGCCAAAGCTGATCCAGTGAAGGAACTTGCCAAGCAGTTTACTAAGATGACTATACATCTTAGTGATGTTATTAGAGAAGTCTGAAGTACTAACAGGAGACTAGCGCAGAGATTTGCAGTCACTATAGAAGAACATAATATCACATGCTTCAGATGTGGAGAAGAAGGCCACTATGCAAAGAGTTACATGACCAAAACAAGACATAAAGCCCAACCAAGCAATGCTAGCAGAACTAGAGAACAAACCAATGCAGTAGTTATCAAGGAGATTGGTGAATTCTACCCTGCTACTGAAGGTACCAGAACCCAGTCCAAGCCCTATGATAAGAAGAGCAACAGTAAGCCAGTTGGAAGATCAAAGAAGACCCCAGCTGTTACTATTCAAAGCAAGACTCAACTAGAGGAGATTGATCAAGACATGGAGTTAGATGAAGCTGCCCGCCAAATCATAGAAGGCACTACTCCAGTCTCAGGAGAAAGTGAAAGCAAGAAGGAATAGAAGCTGTGCAAGACCAAGATCTACTAGTATAATATCTACAAGGACCTTAAGGAACAGAAGGTCAATGCTATCTTTGGACAGCTAGCCAAAGTCCCTACCTTCAGACAGCAGTTGAGAGTAGGACTTGCAACTACTACCAAGAATCAAGAGTACAAGATTGTAGAAGCTCACAATGCACAGGAAGAATCTGAAAACTCAGGTGAAGAATCTGAAGACCAGCACAAGACATCAGCCTATACCCCCTGCCAGATTGAAGACTGTATCTTTAATGCCATCATTGATACCAGTGCTGGAGGATGCCTCATGAGCAAGAAGACAATTGACTGCCTAGGCTGAGACATTGAAGAGTCCACCAAGATGGTCTATATTACAGCAGATGGTATACGAGCTACCCTCCTTGGCAAAATCCAAGAAGTCCCCATCAAGATAGGAGGAGCTACCATCCCAGTAGACATGATTGTTACAAGCACCACCAACTATGATATTCTCATTAGCAACCAATGGCTTCACAAGGCCAAGGCCATCATTGACCTCAATACCCAGAAGATGCAGATCAACTATAGAGGAAGAAAGGTATGAGTCTCTATCAATGTTCACAAAGGAGTCCTATCAGATATGGAGGAAAGAGATGAAGAGGATACAGAGGTCTTCATGCACTTAGTGAACAAGAACAAGAACAAGATACCTAAGCTCACAGATGAGCAGTGGTACAACAAGATCATTGATGGCTATGCTCCTCAAGGAAGATGCCCCCATGGTATTAGGATATACTGCTCTGAACACCTGAATGACTACTGGTCCTGTATCAGTAAAGTCAGGAAAATCCACCAACAGAAACATGAGCAAGAAGCTGCTGAAGCAAAAAAGAAAGCTGAAGAAGATGACCAGCCCCCAGAGCTTCAGGCTGACAGTGATGATGAGGAGGAACAAGAATCAGATATCACCCTCAAGGTCAAGAAGTTTCACCCTGAAGCCAAGATCTCAGAATATAAGACTGAAGGAGCCATAGGAATAGACCTTGCCAGCATTCAAAATGCTACCCTCAAACCACAGACCACTACCCTACTTGGCACTAGAATTGGAGTTAAGCTGCCAGAGAACCATGCTGGAATTATCAAGACCAGGAGCAGTCTGGCCAAAAGTGAAATCTCAGTTGAAGGAGGAGTAATTGACCCTGATTACACTGGTGAGATCTTTCTCATAGTTAGAAATCACAACTCCACCACCCCCTTCGAAGTCAAGAAGCATGACAGGATTGGCCAGATGCTGATTCATGAAATCAAGAAACCCAAGATCATTGAAGCCATCAAACTCATCAAGACCAAGAGAGGAGAACAAGGCTTTGGATCTACTAGAAGAGGAGTCTATACTACTACCAAGATTACTGAACTTGAGTATAAGAAAGACAAGGACCAGAACAAGCATACATATACTATTGGAGAAAACTTTCCCCTGGAGAAACAACTTCTCAAGATCCTGCACCAGAATGAAGGAGTACTTGCTACAGACTTTAGAGATATCCACAATTAAGAACCCAAGTACTACCATGAAGTTGATACTGGTGATACCAAACCCATCTATCAGAAAGCCAGACCCATACCACCTGCCTATAGAGAATGGCTGCAAGCAGAACTCAAGGAAATGGAAGAAGCCAGAATTATCAAGCAAGCTATCAGTCCCTGGGCTTCACCCATTGTCCTTGTCCTACAGAAAGGAAGTAAGCCTAGAGAGTTTGCACTAAGACTCTGCATTGACTACAGGAAGCTCAATGTCATCACCAAGAAGGATAAGCAGCCCTTGCCAAATATTCAAGAAATCCTTACCATCCTTAGAAGTGAAGCCAAATACTACACCACCTTGGATCTGTTCTCAGGCTTCTATCAGATTGGTCTCACTCAAGATACTAGTGAGAAATCAGTCTTTATCACACCTGATGCCACCTATATCTACCTGCAAATGCCATTTGGAATATGCAATGCCTCAGCAAGTTTCCAGCAAATGATGAACAGAGTCTTCAGCAATAAGATTGGAAAATGGCTCTTTGTCTATGTTGATGATGTGATCATCTTCAGCAACACTGCATGGAAATATATCAATCACATACAGCTAGCCCTCAAGAAGCTCAAGGAGCATGACCTCTACATCAAGTCCAAGAAATGCAAGTTTGCAGCTCAAGAAATTGCCTACCTAGGACACCTCATCAACCAGACTGGAATCCACACAGACCCCATGAAGATCAAGGCTGTTGCAGCCTACCCAAGACTCAGAACAACTACAGAAGTCCATGCCTTTCTTGGACTGGCCAGCTACTACAGAAGATTCATCAAAGGATATTCCAACATGTGCATCTTTCTCTGCTACAATTCACGTTACATACACTTTTACAACACACTTTCAAGTCATTTATTGGAGAAAGATACTAAGAAGATGTCAAGCAGCAAGCAAGCCAAGGTGCGTACCAGGTCGGGTAGACCTGGGGCTTTCGACTGGCAGCATGTTGGGAAGAGACATGGGCTGGGAATGGGGTCTTTCAGTGGGTCGAGTGGATGGGGCAGCTCGGGTAGTGGCGGCAGCACTGGGGGGGGGGCTGGAGGGCAGCAGGGGCAGAGCTTTGCGGATACGCTGAGGACTGGGGGTTGGCCGATGGGAGCCTGCAGGGATCAGGCTGGAGGGAAGGGGAAGCAGAAGGCTGAGGATGCTGATGGAGCTGGGCCTTCGCTGGCTGGAGGTGGGGGAAGTGGAGGGTCTGCTGGGGGTAGTGGCGGGACTGCTGATGGGGGTGTGACGGCGAATCTGGAAAAAAAAAGAGATGTGACGGCTGATGGCCAGGTGGGGCAGGGGTTCTTGATGCGGAAGGGGGACCTGGCTGATGGTGTGATGGGGCTGGCGGTGGCCCCATTACTCAAGAAATCGATCTCGGAGTTTGCGGTGACCTTGTGCTTCTGGGGCTTAGCAGTGATGGCGAGGATGGTTCTGGGGCTTGTTTCGAAGCAGGTGGCTGGGGCGGCTTTGGTGAAATTCTTAAAGGGTCTGGAGGGGGTCGAGGTGGGCTTTGAGGAGGCAGGTCCACTGGATGAGGCGCTGAAGACTGGCGTTGTGGTTGGGGAGGTGGTGGTCCCCATGGTGCAGTGTTTGAGATGGGACCCCAGGGTGGTGCAGCTTCTGGTGAAGGGGGTGCTCATGGTGACTAAGGAGGAGACAAGAAAGAGAGTGGAGGAGGTGATGATTGAGTATGGCAACATAGTAGATGTTGGCTTTCAGGTGTGGGAGGGGACTGTGATCAGGACGGGAGACATGGATGTCAGAATTTGGCTGGCAGGAAAGGAGGCCACGGGGAAGGAGAGGGACTGGCCCTCAGTGCTGATGTGGGGGGCCTTTGTCTGCAAGGTGTCGAGGGTGAAAGGGAGTGAAGAGGAGGAGGAGGACTTGTTGGAGGCACTGGAGGAGTTGGGTAGTGCTGTAGAGAGGAGGGCGAAGGCTTGGAAACTGTATAAGGAGTCAATGCATCTGGAGGTTGTGGGAGGGAAGCGTGTCCATATGGATAAGAAGCAATGGGAGTGGGCCCAGGGATGCCAGAGGCAGAGAGAGCTGTTGACCAGTATGACAGGAGAGGTGAAGAAGATGATGGTTGGAACTGAGGAGTCTAGAGGCGCTGGAGCCAGTGTCTGGGCTGGGAAAGGAGGAGAGGAAGCGGAGGCGAGGGAAGCAGGGGCTGGGGGAGGGCAGGGCAAGGACCATTTCCCTGATGGTACCTTTGAAGTGTGGGAGCCAGAGTTGGATGCCACCCCCCCCCCACTTATCCGGAGGGGCCCGGTTGGGAAGAGAGGACAGATGGAGGATATGAGGATACAGGGGGCCCAGCAGGTGCGCTTTGGGGTTCCTGATGTGGGGCAAGGGGGCCAGGTGGTGGCGGTTGGCGAGGATGAGCTGGTGGATGTTCCTGAGGAGGAGTGGGATAAGGCTGCCAGTGTAGGAGCTGACACCATGATGCTGGAAGCAGGGCGGCCAGAGACCCCAGGAGGGAAGGAGGTGGGGAACCTGTTGTGGATGCGCAAGGTAATGGACAATCTCGCAGCAGAAGCTTTGGGAGAGGTGGACTTGCGGGCGATGCCTGAGGAGCATTGGGCTAGGATTCTGCTTGGTGATAGAATGGTGGAGGCACTGAAGGTGGAGATTCTGGGTATTTTCCTGGAGGAGGAGGGGTATGAGGTTGATGAGGTGAGGAGGGCAGAACTTGGGGTAGTTGCTGGTGAGTAGGCAGCCTACTGTTGGGCTGAGTGTCATGGTTTGTGGCTCTAGCAGGAGGCTTGTATGGAGTATCGCGAGGAGTTTGAGGAGCATGAAGATGGGGCAATGGTAGAACTTCTGGGAGCATTGGCAGTGCAGGAAGCTGGGGAGAGGGAGCTGGCTACTGAACATGACTTGGACTTGGTGCAGGAGGAGTGGACTGGGGACTTGTAGAGGATGGGACCTAGATATATCTTTATTCCTTATGAACAGTACAACCAACATTTTCTCTTTGAATGTGAATGGGTTACGGGGTTCTGGGCAGTGCAAGAACATTTTTACTTGGCTCAAGGGATTGGAGGCTGATCTCTTTTTACTGCAGGATATTCAATGTGAGGATGAGGACGATTGGGTAGAGTGGACTAGGGAATGGGGTGGGGCCACGGCTTGGTTTGGAAAGGTGGCGATTCTGGTGAGGAAGGGTAGAGGCGAATTGGGGGAAATCAGGAGCTGGGGTGATCGCTTGGTCTGGGGAAATTGGCATCAGCCAGGATGGGAATCAGTAAAGGTGGGCTCTTGCTACTGCCCTGCGGCTAGGGGTGAGAGGACTGCATGGATTAGGGAGCTGCTGGAGGAGGGTATTCTTTTGGAGGAAGGGGTCGATGTGCTCAGTGGAGATTTTAATATGGTTTGGGATCAGCATCTAGACAGAACTGATGGAGGGAGGAGTGCCGGGGGCAGAAGTGGAGGTCTGGATGCGTGGGAAGAGGTGGAGATGTTGAGCTCATTGGGGGATATGGGCAGAACAAGGTGGGGTGATGGAAGGGTCTACACACATTGGGTGAATGGCTTGGGCACAAGGATTGATTGGATTTTGACGGCGGAGTGCTGGGGGTCGGATGTTTGGAAGACATTGGAGGTGGAGTGGTGCCCATGGTCGGATCACTGGGGTCTTTTGAGGCAGAGGCAGTTTGGGGGGAGTGGAGATGGACCCGGACATTGGTGCCTTAACTCCTCCCTGCTGGCCGAGGAGGAGTTGTGGGAATTGTGGGTGGTGGATATTCAGGCACAAGTTTTTACTTGGCGGCATGAGGGTTTGCCTATAACTGTCCGCTGGATGAGATTGAAAGAGGCTGTGAGGGTTTATTGGGGAGAGGCTGGTAGAGAGACTGGGAGGCAGCGGAGGAGGCACACAAGATGTGCTTCCAACAGGCTGAGGAGATTACAAATGGATTGGGTGGATTTGCTTACTGTTGTGGGAGTGGAGGATTGGAGGATCGAGAGGGCAAAATTGGATATCATGGAATTACAACAGGTGTTGAGGGAAGAGGAGGAGACTCATATGCGGGGCATGGCCGCTAGACTACGGTGGCAGGGGCTTGAGGAGGGGGAGCAGCCTACTGGATACTTATCAAGACTTCTCAAAGCCAGGTGTATGTGATATCGGTGGAATGGGGTCCTGGACACTGATAGGGATATGATACACGGTACACAACAAATCTTAGGGGTGTTGAAGGAGAGATGGCAGGGCTTGTAGAGTGAGGGAGAAGGGGGTGCTGATGAAGTGGAGATTGCAGACACACTGGAAGAGTGGGGGCTGCCACAGGTAGCTGGACTGGGGGATTTGATCTTACTGGTGCAGGGGGAAGAGATTCAGAGTGTCCTGGCAGCAACTAAACTGGGGACAGCACCTGGAGAGGATGGATTGCCATGGGACTTCTGAAAGAAGATGGTTAATGTCCCTGGAGTTCTGGGTGAGATGGCTGCTCTCTGTGACCATGTCCTTCAGAGTGGTGAGTGGGTAGGGGAGCAGGATCTTGGGCTGGTGGCCTTACTGTACAAAGACAAGGGGAGGAGAGAAGACTGGAAGAACTGGAGGCCGATTATGCTTCTGGATATGGACAGGAAGATGGTGACTAAGGTGATCATCGCAAGGCTGCAGAGAGTTGCCCAACAGGTGCTGGGGAAGGAGCAGCGGGGCTTTGTTGGGGGCAGACTTATAAGAGATGAGACTGCATGGGTGTATGGTGTGATTGAAGGGGCCCGGGCCTGTGGCCTGGATGGAAGGCTGGTCTTTTTGGACCAGGAGAAGGCCTATGACCATGTGTGGTGGGTGTGGCTGGGCAAGGTATTGGATCGAATTGGAGTTCCCCCAAGGTTTGGCGCCTCTATGTTGAGTCTGCTGGTGAGCAGTCGGGCAGCGCTGACGTGTAATGGTCACCATGAGAGGGCATTTCCCTTGGGAAGAGGAGTTCCTCAGGGGGACCCTCTGTTCCCTATTCTTTATGCCCTTTCACTGGAGCCATTGATGGATAGGATTCGCCGGAAGGTGGCAGGGCTCTCTATATATGGCATAGTGTGGAAGGTGGGGGCCTTTGCTGATGATATGGTGGTCAGACTTGGGAATGTGGCAGATGTAGCGGCACTACAGGAGACTGTGGAATGGTATGAGGCCCACTCAGGGGTGAAGCTCAACTGGCATAAGTGTGAGACAATGGTGCTAGGGAATGGGCTAGTGGGTGGGGACGTCATTGGAACAATTGTCCCTACTGGTGAGGTGGTGCGGTATTTGGGCATCTTCCTCTCTGTATACAGTTCTGTCCTGCCACGAGGGTGGTGGGAGAGCAGGGTGAACATTTGGGGGGAGGCCCTTCGAGGATGGGGAGGTCGACACATCTCTCTAGCAGGGCGAGTGTCAATTCTGAATGTTTATTGGTTCTCCAAACTGTGGTATGTAGCATATCACCTTGACTTCCCGGCATGGGTAGTGAAGAAGCTGATGAAGATGGCTAGGGATTGGATTTGGGCAGGGAGGTGGTCCCAGGTCAGTTGGGATACTCTTGCGAGGCCGGTAGCCAGGGGAGGTCTTGGGCTGGTGGACTTTCCTAAGAGGCTGCACTGCTTGCGAGCCTGGTGGTTGAAAAGAGCTGTGGAGCTGCAGGGCGGGAGTTGGGTGCCTCTGATGCAGAAGGTATGGGAGATGCGAATGTCTCCCCGGGGGTCCTCCAGTGATCTGCTCTCTTTGGTGAGGCTGAATGGAATTCGACGACTGCGGTTTAAGGGCTTTTGGTGGGGCGTGGCCGAGGGAGCACACCAAATTGGCCTGCGCTGGCAAGGTAATGAGGGGGAGACAGTATGGGGGCCTAATATGTGGTATTGGGATAGATTGCTCCTAGGAGGTGCTCCACTTGCTACGTTCGATATCGGGAAGGGAGTAGAGTGCCAGCAGGGACCTGGCCGGGATCTTTGGCCAAGTGGCTGGCAGGTGGTAGGGATCGGTGAGAAGTGGGACTGGGCCGAGATCTGGTCTTGGAGTACAGAGGTACGGAGGTGGCTTCCCCCCAAGTTCTGGGTGATATGGTGGAGAATGTTGTGGAGGAATGTCATACTGAATTTCCGTACAGGGCATTTGGTGGATGGTAGACAATTTGACTGTGAGGAGTGCTTTGATGTTGGGGGAGTTGGGGGTCAGGTACAGATGCCAGAACATTGGCTAGGAGAGTGCGAGGTTTTGGGGGACTTTTGGGCTGAGATAGAAGATCGACTGGGTGTAGAGCGTAGGCTGGTGGGGGAGGGAGGTCGATGGGAGGACTTGAGGTCTTGGCTCGTGGGTGGGGTGGGTGATAGTTGGCTCACTATAGGGTGGGCACTAGCAATATGGGTAGGACTAGCGGGTCATTGGCTTTTTGTATTTGAGGAGGGACAGCGGCTGGGGCTGTGGGAGAAGGTGTTGAGATGGGAAGGGCTATTGGGGGACTTGCTGACTGGTTGGTAGGTGGGTTGGGGTCCTCAGGGGGACCGATGTCACAGTTTGGTAGTGAGGATCTATGAGCAGAGTGGTGGGAGGGTGGCGATAGTGTTAGACAAAGTGGTCTTTCGCCGGGAAGAGGTAGGGGGGATCAGATAGGGGGTGGG